>LJJS01001703.1:0-37112 GCA_001447215.1 Diaporthe aspalathi
GTTAGTACGGGTGGTGGGTGCGTACGGGTAGTACGGGTCCCATGGTAGTTGTTATAATAAGACGTCAACTACAGATTTTCAGCAGAGCTAGCAGACATGATTGCAGGTGGAGATCATTGCAAAACACTGGAATACACACACATGCCACCTCCATGATAGCACACCTGTCCCTCTTGCACTCATAAACATTGTCATACACTACTTGCTTTTGCATGTCTGTTGTCTTGTACCAGCGTCCCAATGGCCCCAACACCAACCTTTACCAGCATCAAACATGCAACTATTGGACCTGCAACCATCCCGGAACTCGAGAAAATCAATACCGCATCTTCGAGCCACTTGATTCGAACGCGACATGCCGTTTTCTGCAAGATCTACTCAGCCTTGTTCGATGATGTCAAGGCTTTGAATGACAAGCTTGAGAGCAAGTTCAGCAGGGAGATTATCAGAATCGTCCACGACTTTGCCGTTTCTTTCCGGATTGGTGAGCAAGATGTTCCGGGACTACGGGAATTCAGCCAGCGTCTGGAACAACTTGAGACCAAAAAGGGGCCAACCCAAGCCCTGCCCGGTGCAACTGTTCTGGACTACCTCGTGGCTCTAATGGCTGAAAAGTCCGAATGGAAGCCAATCAATACCCTTGGTAAGAAGTATATCACGACATCTCAGCAGTCACTTGTCACTTTGAAAAAATGGCTTCTGTACTAACGTACACCTAGACATGTACGAAAAACGCCTAGCGGCTCTGAAGCTGACCAAAGCTATAAAGGAGCAAGTCAAGAAGGAGAAAGCAGAAAAGGAGCAACCAGAAAAGGAGCAACCAGAAAAGGAGCAACCAGAAAAGGAGCAAGACAAGAAGGACAAAGCGCCCAAAAATGAGAGGCATATTCTGCGAGAAATCGGCCTGCCCAGTGTTCTCTTCATCTGCGTCGGACCTCACAAGCGTCAACAGAATGTCGAAGAAGTCAAGAGCAGGGACGACGACAAATATGACAGCAAGGGCCACCACGTGCATGTGGAAGCTAGCTCTGTAGAGAGCTTTGCAGACTCAGGGCAGAAGCGGTGGGCACATTGGATGAACCAGGAGCGCATGCGTTCGGTTTCTGTTCAGGGATACCAACAGGTCCGTGCCACCGAGAAACACTTTTTCAGGACACTGGCAAGCCACGCTGCAGTTTCGAAACAGGTGACGGAGGCAGTCAAACGTGTCAACTTTGTGCCGTACTGGCAGGCAATGCACCACTGGCCCGAGGCTCTGGGGCCCGACCCACCCCCTCGGTCCGAGTCTGGACCTCAAGACCACATTGGCGTCTTCGATCACGCCGGTGAGACGGCGGGAGCCTTCAACGTCTTGACCGGCTTTCAACGCCGCTCCCGTTGCTTAAAGTGCCAATCTATCTATCTCTACCAACAAGACAAAACGTCTGCCAGGGTCGAAAGTGACTTCGAGGGGCCCCACCGCAGCGAAGGCCTGTACACCAACTGGTTTACTGTTGGAGACGGAGGTCGTGAGAAAGAGGATCACTCGAAAGGGCCAACATGCGCTGAGACTTTGTGCCATCTTCTGTGCAGCAAAATGATGGAAGGAAGATGAAATACACAATCTCCATAGCTTTGATAGGCATTGCTGCCCACCCAGTAAGCGGATTCTGTTTGATGAGACTAGCACAACCAATAGTTACCTCTTAGGAACCAGGTTACTCCGGTACCTGGGTACTAAATGAGGAGTAACTGCGCAGTACCTCTCAGTTGAACGACGTCAGCTTCGCTGTGTGGCCGAGTAGCATCAATTCGTGTGTCAGGACAATAGCTTGATTGAGGCACTACATGTGAAGTGAAAGATCCAAAAGTGACTGTTGGAATCTGGCAGATCAAAGTAAAGTTATCCCAGCGCTTTTCTCCGATGCGCGGGGGCTCAAGAGAACTCACGGTTCGGTCAGCATCCAGGCGGAGCGGGCAGTCCTAAACAGTTGAATGCCCGTTGGTTGTTCAACGACCCAAAGCATGAGTACTCTCTCCTGAAATCGTCTGTGTGTCCGTATTTATGAAAAACATCAATTCAGTTATCAGACTCATATATGATAGGGCCGTAGAAAGTGGAAAAGAAATAAAGGGGAAAAAAAGAAAAACAGCCAGAACATCACTGAGGATACTTAGAGCAAGGGGAGATGTAGCAGGACCCAGGCACTTCCATATAGAATCCACAAAAGAAAAAGAAAAACAAAACACAGTCCCTAAACACCTTCCGCAAAAGCCCCGCCTCCTGCGCCAATGTCCACTTGCATAGCATCACCAAGCCCACACACCTCGAACAGCTTAACGGGCGTGATGCCGTCGGGGGTTCCAACGACGCCATGGTCCTTGAGCCTGAGCAGCGTGTCCCTGATGGCAGCATAGGCCGGCGCGAGGGTAGCAAAGGAGAAGATCATGATCCTGAACCCCATCTCACGCGCCTCGTCCACGGTGATGAGCGGGCTGTGCCCGTTCTCGACCGAGTTGAGCAGCAGCGGCCACGGCGCGAGCTCGCGGACGGCGGCGGCGGCCTGCTCCTTGGACCGGAAGCCCTCGAGCAGGCCCACGTCGGCGCCCGCGGCGCGCGCCTCCTTGAGGCGGCCGACGCACTCCTCGTACCCGAGGGACTGGAGGGCGTCGGTGCGCGCGATCAGCACAAAGTCCGACTTGAGGCGGCGCTTGGCCGCCACGGCGGCGCGGATGCGCGTCATGTACTCCTCGCGGGGCACGACCTTCTTGCCCGACAGGTGGCCGCAGCGCTTGGTCAGGATCTGGTCCTCGAGGTGGGCGCCGGCGACGCCCGAGCGGATGTAGTGCTCGACTGTGCGGGCTACCATGATGGGGCCTGGGGGGTGAGGGTGTGATATTGTTAGCCTTTTTCTTGCGGGTCCTCAGTGGGTGTGGAGTCGCTCTCGGTGGAATATTACATACCGCCGTAGCCAGTATCCATGTCAGCGATCAGCGGAGGGCCGAAGGGGTCGAGGTTGGCAATCATGTCTGCGTTGTCCCTCATGTCGGCGAGCTGGGCAATCGCAAGGTCCGGCTGACCAAGGCGAGAAGCTGTTGTGCCAGCACCTGTCTATTACCGTTCGGCGTCACAGGTCAGCGGAAGTGATTCCACACAGGCATATTGTTTTAAGCAGTGCCAGTGAGTGAGAAACTTTTTGTTTTCAAAAAGATTCTTACCATGTACAAAGCCTTGAAGCCAAGTTCAATGGCTGTCCGAGCGGACAGCCCATCGTAGACTCCAGGGCACACGACGAGCTCGTCCGTGTGTTCCAAGAGATATCGGAGCTTCTTGGCCCCGGTGAAGGGCTCATCATGGGAGATGACTGGGACCTCCTCAACCTTGATGTGGGTAGGTCCGTTGCTATTGAGTTTCAGGAAAGTTGCCGTCGAGACAGATGAAGACCTCGGGGATTGCACTGCGTAGAGTGGTCCATCTGGGCTGGGGGTTTCTGACCTGTCACCTGGAAGGTTCTTAGTGACAAGCTGGACATCTTCGATAGCAGCGGGTGCCATTTTGTAGTAGATTGGAAATGTGAGGGGGATCTTCAGGTAAATGGATGAGTTTGAGAGGGATGATAGGACTGTTGTGCAAGAAGCAAGTGCGTGTCGACTATCTTCATCAGAGCGAACGCCATGCTTTATACCTTTTCTGCTGCCATATTCGATGGCGGATTTCCTCTTCGGAAACTCGCACATGAACGTTGCTGTCCCTCGCGTCCTCTCTCTCCGTTTCCGTTCATCGCAGCTCAACTTTGGCCTCCGTGTCCACGCGTGGATGGTAGCCAAGGACGCGGTGATAGTGAGGTTGCGGGATGAGGCGCGAGATACCGTAGCCAAGAATCGATGTCTCATCGGCATGACGCAGTGATGGACAGGATCACCGAATCGATATCAAATAACACGGATGCTCGTTGTTACCTGCGATGGTGTGGGAGGGCGCCGTGTTGGAAGCCATGGCGCGGGTCTGCGGCGTCGCCACCAATGGGCTTGATGATGTAGAGGCGCCGCCAAGGGGCTCGATGTTGCAGCAATTTCAGCGACGGCGCAGCCATCCATGGATGCGAAGATGCTGCCTGCACAGTCATTGTGGGTTGTGAACGCCGACACCTTGCTCACATGCATCGGGTTGCTGACCAGAAATCTTTGCCGCCAGCG
Source organism: Diaporthe aspalathi (assembly GCA_001447215.1). NCBI lineage: Eukaryota > Fungi > Ascomycota > Sordariomycetes > Diaporthales > Diaporthaceae > Diaporthe > Diaporthe aspalathi. The sequence continues at coordinate 4,177 of LJJS01001703.1, forward strand.
GTTGGTCTCTCATGCAATACAGTTTGGCTATCCCAGTCAGCCGCTGCTCCATTGGGTCTCTTGGCGGTTCTCGGTGGGTTTCGGCGCATTAAGTTAAGACCATGTACCATAGTAAGCATGGTCCGCAGAGACAAGCATGGACACAAGCTTTACATTATGCTTGTATTCGGCTGAGGGTTCAACCGACAGGAAAGGTTAGCCACGCATGTACAGTACATAGTACTTGCATAATCTAGCTCCACTCTGTCCGCGTATTGCGGCTATTGTACAATTTCTGCGCCATACTCGACAAAGCAGGAGAAAAGAACAACAGCAAACACATGTTGCCACTTAGTAATCTTGCAAGCAAGGTCCTTGGACTGATTGACGTCCAAATGGCTGTTTTGTAAATGTCGCTGATTATACCAAGGCTCGTATCGTGCCGTAGCCCAATATTATTGAACACCCTACAGCTGTTAAAGACTATTCTACTGACCAGTCCATCTATTCCATTATTTTCTTGTTAAAAGCTTCGATGGACTTGGAAGCGGTCTGATTCATGACGTTACACCGAAAGAAGCATGTGCCCTAGAGATGATTGTGTAGCGGAGTGTAGGACCGGGAACTGGGCCGGAACTGGAGATGGATACACCAACTCAAGACCGGGCCTACGTGCATTTGGCAAATGATGAGCAAGATAGCACCCCATAATTACTGGAAGATACACCCTCGTGACTTCGGGCTTTTATTCAGGGGCCTGCGGAATGTAAGACTTGGAATTCCGATCTCGGGGGCCCAAGCCTCGTCCTGAGTGGTGGTTCCAGGCATTTTTAATCAGCATCCACACTCGGTGAAGAAAAGTCCAGAGGATTCGAGATCGACAGATATTTCATACGACGTTACAATTATCTCCAACCTACAAGCCAATCGCCATCACACAAGTTCTGGCCTTAACAACGTCCAGGGTGCGGCTGACACTTGACACTTGACACTTGACACGCCAACTACGGCCTGACAATGTTTGTAGACCTTGGCTAGGAGTTTTGTTCCGCAAATTCTCCCGCAATCTCCCTAGGCTGTCCGTCTCTACAAATGTGCGCCAAGTCTAGCTATTTATGTGACCGAAAACTAGGATTCTGGAGAGAGCGTGTCTGTGAAGCCTCATTTGTTGTACTAGCTGTGTTCAAACACCTTACGCCAAATCCCTGTCGTCCAGCCGGCATAAGTTACACGCCGGCCTGCTGTGTACAACACAGCAAAGTACTACTCCGCGAGCATGTGACTTTCCCCACTATTTTCGAGAGTGTCGTTGAGAGCGGAGTGGAAACTCTGGCCTTTCCCGCCGCGGAAGGCAAGAACGCCAGAAGGGCTCGGCGGGACTTGGCATCGACAACCGGCAGTGGCAAGAGGTAGATACCACAGACAGCACCGATCTCTGATCCCCAATGCCAGATGTAGGGAGACAAAGCCCATCGGAGCCGACAAGATACTGCCAAGGAGTCTCCGCCAAGTGCCAAGTGCGTATTGTAGACGAGGCTGAAATTCCACACGTCCAATCAGGACGTGGATGTAACATTTTCGGCAGAATGGGCTTAATGGCACTGCCGGATGAAGTAGAGTCCAAGCACTGGTGGCTTGCGCATAAACCCGCCCGGGGTAAGCCGCGGCTGCATATGCGCACCGTATCTCGATATGCAGGCCTAGTGCCACAACAGAGGCAACTGAGGGAATAAAATGCCTCCACCCAGCGTGGGGGCCTCTGTTGTGGCTCGGAACTGAGCCATGGGTCACAGGACAGCAAGGCATTTCCATTCGTTCGTGCTCTTCCACACTGGCTCGCCTTGACTTGCGCACAAGGATTTCTCTTGAAATATATACCATCGGCGTAGGCCGCTAGACTGGAGAGACGATCACAGGGACGGCCTGGAGCCGGCCGAATAAGCAAATACTCGTTGAGGGCTGAAGTACAAATGCCCGGCCAGATTCGGCGTATTCATCGGCGAGACGTGCTGGGGGCCAAGAGGCTGTTATCACGCCAAGGCTAGGCCAAGGTCGTCGCCCGTTGCTCCGGATGGCAGCTCAGTCGTCAACGCCAAGGTCTCGAAGTCCTTCTCCTGGCCCAACCACTGTTTGGCAGGACGGGAGCACCCGAGTCTGGTATCCTCAGGGGTCAGATCCCTAGGGCGATCTAGATACATGTCCCTAGTTAGGTGCATTTACAGTGGGTCTCATCCGGACTCCGAAGGACGCGCCAGCGGGCCAAGTCCCGATAGCTCGCATGTTCCCGTTCAAGTTGTGTGTTCACCTCACCTCCACGTGGGTTTGTCAGCCGTGCTGCTGCTGTCGATCACCGATCGAGACTTAGTCTCTGCGACGCTCTCACCCGAGCGCTGAGGACACAATCTTGGTTCGTGATCTTCAGATAGACAGGCTGAATCTCTACGGTCGACGATCAGGTAGCGCAGGATCCTTTCGGCCGGGCCATTTTTCAGGTTCGAAAAGCCACGCCCTTCCCACGAGCCTGTGTCTGAAGGCAGTCGCAGAATTACGAGTCACGATATGCACGATAGGCATGGAGAAACCCGTGTTTTGTCCTCCCCCACCAGTTTGCCTTGGCGTTACGGATTTACATCATCATTTCCTCTCTTGCCAGCCTCCGCATTCTTCTACAGTGTTACTAACTCGGGCCTTCTTCTCACGACCCGCTCTCATCGTCCTCGGCGTCTACAGCCAAGGCAGAAGCGAATGGGCGCAAGGACTCGTGGACGCCCCTTGGCGCGTCCAACTTCATGATATGTCACCCTACCGGCAGGGGATAGAGCAATCGGACGCCATCAAGAGGACGGAACATCTGTTCCTCATCAGGCTGATCTTTCCTTCGACGACGTGACTCGCTTTTCTTGCCCCGATAGTCCAGATTGTGTGACAACCCACTCAGATCGCCATTAACCGATTCCTTTTTCTGCTCATTTTCTTATCCCATGCCTGTGTTTAAACCACTTGTGGTCAGCAAAGCCAAGGCTGTGGCTGCTGCATGTACTGTGTACGAGCGTGTCTAGCGTCCACGATATTATCCGCCTGGAATGTGCCAAGGGACCGGTCATCGGACATGGCCATGCGTACTCCATAACCCACGAAACTGTTCAACCTCAGGTCGGAGAAATACCAACGTGACGGACAGTGTCCGATGCCCCAGCACCCCCCAGCATTAACCCTCTCTCGACACTCAACTTGAAGCCCAGCTTGAAGCCCGAGTGAGCAGTATAGTGGCAATACGCACACGCATCTCTAGAAATCTTTTCGATGAGCAAAATGATCGAAAATTCACAACAGCAAGCGAGTGAAAATGGGCGATTTGAACCCGAATCTGACACGGGGTTTTCCCAGCTCTTGAGACGGCGGTTCGGCGGCGTTATCGACCTCAGCCTTGCCAATGTCCCTCTTTTAGCCTGCTGTTTCGTCACCGGACTCCTCGACACGACCATGTTCCAAGGTAAGAGGACCTGAGAACGCGACCAGATGGAATCCTTCTAACACGAGAACTTCTTCCAAAGCATATGGCACCTTCGTCTCCATGCAGACCGGAAACACAATCTTCCTGGCCCTGGGCGCGTCCAACCAGAACATCAAGCCCTACGACTGGGCGCGCTCCCTCTGCTCGATAGGATGCTTCGCCGTCGGCGCCGTCTTCTTCAGCCGGCTGCACAAGCGCCTCGTGCCGCGGCCCACGCAGCGCGGGGCCCTCGCCCTGAGCTTCCTGGCCCAGGCGGCGTGCGTGTGCGTCGCGGCGGCGCTGGCCGAGGCGGGCGCCGTCAACCAGCGCCAGGTGGAGGGCGAGCACACGGACTGGCGCGAGATGGCGCCCATCGCGCTCCTCAGCTTCCAGGCCGCGGGCCAGATCGTCGCCAGCCGCGTGCTGGGCGTCAACGAGATCCCCACCGTCGTCATCACCAGCCTCATGTGCGACCTCATGTCCGACCCGGAGCTGCTGGCCAGGCCCGTGCTCACCGGCAACCGCAAGAGGAACAACAGGGTCGGCGGGTTCGTGCTGACCCTGGTCGGGAGCATCGTAGGTGGTTGGATGCTGAGGGCCACTGGGCAGGTGCAGCCTGTCCTGTGGTTTGTCTTTGCGATCAAGTTTGTCATCAGCGTTGGATGGATAGTTTGGAAAGGAGAGGATGCGAAGGGAGATGTTAAATGAAAGCGATCACGAACTGAAGAACAGTGGTTCGGTATATATATTGAGGCGGAGCAGATTGTTGGAGGTCATAGTAGTCGACGATGGTTACAAAGGAAGGAAGTAACTCGAACCTTGGATGGATGAACTGTCGGAATTCACCGTTACCACCTTCACTACATACTACCTGTTGTCGCTGCATCAGGACTGACATGTGTATCAGCTATCGTTTTCAAATAAATTCTCAACATTGAATCCAGATCAGTACCTATTATCTCACCAGAGTGTGGTCACGGAATATTATTACTCTACCTTTGATTCGTTTCTTCCGTTGAGGCCGCCAGTAGTGTGTTTGTCTCTACCTGGCTTTGGATCCACATGAGGAAGCAGTCTGAGCTGCGAGCTGTGCTGGCGAGCTTCACTTATATAGTTCCTCTTTGTTACAGCGAATCTTTTTTCATTCCTTCGAATTCCAGCTACACTTTCACACTCGCGTGTGGCACAAAGTAGTTGCTAGAGTGAGAGCTAGTGTTTTTCTCTGCTACTATTGCATATTCTGGAGATATCAGTACTGCCAGTGCGCTTATATAATTACATATAGGCATCGTCACCCTTTTGTCTGTTTGTTATAATGGCTCCTTTTGCCTCTGCATCTGACTATCCAGAGCAAATTACTGTTCAAATTTGTGCCCACTGGCCAAGCTGTTATCCGAAAACGATTTTCAAAGATGCTGAAGTTGCCCCAAACGTTTTATGATCTATCTCAATCTTCGCATAATTTGAGAACTCGGTCCAACTGGCTTTTCAAAGGGCGACAGGGAGGACTATCTGCCAGAGCTTTAGCGTTGCATGCATATCCACTACCGCTTCACAAAGACTTTGAAAACACATATAATCCTCATAAACCTCTGACTCAACCCGCTGTATAAAACGGTGACTGTATGTTATAAATTCTTATCAACTCTTGGGTCTGATGTTCACTGGCATCTGGCGTAGACATAACCGACGCCGCCTTACACGAACGAATCTAAATGAGGCTCATTCGTGTTTACTGAAAGGCGAAAGAAATGTATTTCGCACGGTTCATTCAGCAGAGCTGGAAGCTACATTTTTCTGTTGTCTTTTCCGGTGCTTCCTTTCATTCGGCTCACCGGTGCCGCCCGTCTTCTTCCATTCATAAGGTCTCAGCCTTTCCCAATCTAGTAGGGCTACCGCGTCGAAATTTCTTTATGCTTCTCATAGAATGGCACGGCTCAGAAAGCCTAGAAATGTTACCCTCCCTCTGTCCCCATATCCTCAGGGCTCAAGACACGAGACGCAAGGATGCTATGACGGGAGCTTTCCGTGCTATCAAAGGAATGCCCATCATAACACACCAATGTTGCTCAGATATTTTGAAGGTCAGACTTCTCACCATTTGTCTCAACACCGTGTTGTCTCTCGACAGCTTCAATTCTGTAAACAACCGAACTTAGCAAACATTGAAGTGAATCGCGCATCAGCAACCCGCAGTAAATCATGGATATGGAAATGGCGGATATCGACGAAACCTCTTTCCAGGTCAGAAACATAGCGACTGAAGAGTTCACCCGCTTGTGTCCAGCAAGAACAGAGACGCATAGACTCAGACCTGACAATGTAAGCAAAGAGCCGTTTGGCCGCGTTCCAATCCCCCCCCCCCCCCCGTCCATGGACTTTCCAGCCATCTTCATATCTTTCTCTTACGTGATTTCTAATCTCCGCTGCTATAATAATTGAGAGGTGTCATAATTCTAACCTTTGATTGCCGCCAGTGGGCCACGGACTTCACAGTCGACCACATAATCTGCCAGGAGTGGGAGGACCAGAGATGCGTTGTTTGTGGAAAAGTTGGCGCTTCAAGACGTAACAACATCCCTTCGTGCAATTACGAACAATGTGTAGAAGAATTCAACATTGAGTCGGAGTTCGTAGAGGGCCGGGTTTCAATCGCAAACGCTGGGCCATTGGGCCTCGACGTCTTTGCGATGGGCAGAATTAGCAAGAATCAACTGCTTGGCGAATACTTGGGGGAGCTCATGCCAGTCGGTGAATACACGGCGCATGGTGACCAATACGTGTTCAACCTTACAGACAGTGTTCTCGCCAGTAAGTTTCCTGGTGCCCGCTTCACCCTCCCCCGTGGGCATTGTTGCTTGGGTTGCCTGGCTTGAAGTACCAGTGGAATTCTCGCCTCATCGCCGTGGCGCAAGGACACATCACTTGCTGTTGGATCTCAGACGTCCCGTTTTGGCTAACTCAGATAACCAGCCGCGATCGATTTTGGGAACTGGACGCGATTCGTCAATCACCACTGCGACCCAAATGTGAGCGTCGGCCAGGGCATGTACGGGCGCAGGCGGGCGCTCGTGTTCAGAGCGAACAGGGAGATCGCGTCTAATGAACAACTCTTTATACATTATGGTCAAGACTACTTCGCCACGTCAGGAATCCAATGCCGCTGCTCTGCACGGCCTGCGCCCCACAAGCCTAGCGGGAATCCCCCTCCGTTTCCCTGGCCTGAGGCATAGTCCCCGGCTGCTGAAGCCAAAGGGGGGAATTGGCCTGGATAACGCATTGGATATACCTCGGTAGCCTTGGGACAGCGATGTTGAGTTTGGTCCGGAAGAGGCTAATATCTTCGGCGAAAAAGAGGCGGGACGTGGCGTTGGCGGTGCCGCGTCTGCTTCGCCCACGCGTAAATTCGAGGTGGATTCGGAAGAAACGTACCAGGAAGTATTTAGACAATTTGGTTCTCGGGAGGCGCCCATTAATTTCCTGTTCTTGGCTGTCCTCCGAACCCGAAGTCTCAGTTCTTGTTCCTTCTTAGATTCGAACAATAAGCATTCACACTACCTCACGGTCAGGTCAGCCAAGCTTTTTTGTCTCCTCTACTCTGCGAACTATCACCACTCGGCTCGCTCTCCACCAAGGTGAAATGACAGAACCTAGCGATATTATGCTGTCTGTGTCGTGGAGACAGCAGCCCAAAAGCTCGGGTACAGTGATGAGAGATGACCTGCCGAGATACTGGCAATGCAAACCCTCCGGCTCTCTCCATCTCGAAAGCGAAAGTGCTCTTAAGGCGGATATTTCGGTGAGAAAAGTCCCTGAAAGCGCCGTAGCCTAACTTAGAAATTATCCGCTGCGTCCGGGTCTCTAACATCTGCAGTGCCCATGACGAGAATCTGCCCAGGTGTGTACCTAGGTAGAGTAGATGATGGTCACGACGGTCATGGTGTTATGAGTCTGGGTATTTCATGAGGGCTTGGTGTAGCGCAAGGATATTTCCCCAATATCTGGTGACATACCACTATACCATCCGTTCCTGCCGGTGCAAATGTCCGGTTTCGTTTCCTACAACGGATCACAGAGCAGCCTTCCAGTCGACCTAAGCACACAAAAACGTTGGCTATGAGTAGTTGGTATATTTTTGGGCGACTGTAGATAGTTATTGGTTCTTATCGTTGTCTTTGGCCGCATTAGAGCGACGTAGGGAGCCGTCTCACGAACCAGACGGAATACGTCTTGAAAGTCTTCGATATTCCGCTTCTGTTGGCGCACATGGAATATGCTTCTCATTTCCCGCGATTTTGACACGCCTGAATAATGGCCCACACACACGCACACACAAATCTACTGTACATGCGGATATTATGGCTTGCTGGTTGCGCGTCGCTATTCGGTAGGAAGAGATTAGGAAGTCTGGGAACCACGTGACGTGGGCCCAGAATAGGCCGCCCTCGCACAAAATGCCTTTTATTGCGTCTGACAGTCATCCAGATTACCCTGCAGAAGTTCCAGGCTGCCATGTTACACAGCATCGATCAGCTGGCAGGCGCGGAGTTTTCTTCTACTGCTCTTCGATTGGCCTCCGTACTGCACAAGTCCGGTAATAGCGATGGCATGGGGCAGTAAAGCAAGCAGCAATCGGAAGTCGTTCAACCCATCACTTAATCACGTTCAGGGGTCAAGCAGGCTTATCATTGGTCGGAATTGGGTGTATAAATAGGTCATCAGGCTCTCAAGAAAATCAGAGCCTTCTTTCTCCTCTTTTCTTTTTCGTGTAACATCCCCGTCATCATCATTCACGCTTCCATCGCCTCCGCAATGGACCATCCACCCGCGAACTCTACTCTTTGCGAGCGCTGTAGCCTTCTCAAGTTCGATGACGCTGCTGCCGGTTGCCGGGAGGTGATTGACGAGGAAGGTGTACCGAGGCTTTCATTCGAAGATGCGGAGGTAGAATGGCGCCGATACAATCAAGGGAGTGAAGACGAATCGGGCCAGGATTACAAATTAATCAAAATCGGGTGGCATTTCGACGACAGCCTTCCTGATATGCCGCTTCTGTCTGCTTCCATCCAGGCGGGTTGCGGCTTCTGTAGTAACCTCCGCCTCGGGATACACCGGAATTTTGATCTGATATCGGCATTTGGCTCCATAGACGATGGACCTATTTCTCTGGCAGCGTATCTCTCACTTCGGGGGGAAAATATTGAAGGCCTTGTGGTGGAGGGAACTTTTTCTATGGGTAATGGTCGACAGCGCTGCGCAATGGTGTTTTTTCCAATCGAAGCATCTCCCAGTGAGTATTTGTATGTGAATGTTGGTGATTCCTGCACGCCCAGAGGCTGACACTCTCGTTCAAGGTTGCCAAAAATGGCTGGGAGCCGCGCCTGCTCGCGATGATGACTACTCGACTCCGGAGAACATAAGTCAAATGCGTCGAATTCTGGCAGAATGCACGGGAAATTGTCACCCATGGGAAGCAACATTCCTGCCCACGAGGCTCATCGATGTCGGCACTAGCCCGTGCGACACCCCCCGGCTCGTCGAAGTTCTCGCTGGGCAGGTGAAATACGCGGCCTTGAGCTACTGCTGGGGTGACGAGGAGGACGCGAAGACACAACTCAAGACGGAAAAAGCAACATTGGAGCAGAGGCGCACAGGAATACCTTGTGAGGCCATGACCCCAGCTATTAAGGATGCGGTCGAGCTCACAAGGGCAATCGGGTTCCGTCACATATGGATCGATGCTCTCTGTATTGTTCAAGACGATGAAACCGACTGGTCATACGAATCGGGCCGGATGAACCTCGTGTTTCACGGTGCCTTCGTCACGTTCTGTGGTCTGAACTCGACCAGCTGCCACGAATCTCTTCTCAAGAGAGCCCATGCGCCCTCAATCCCATTCCATTCTAGCATTCAGCCTGCGATAAATGGATTCATTTCGATACCTCTTCAACCATGGTATCTACCTTGGCGGCCTGACGGCCTAATCCATCTTGACTACACGAATTCCAAATGGAGTGATCGGGGATGGACCCTTCAAGAAGAAAGATTATCAAATAGAGCCCTGTATCTCGGAGGCTTGACGATGCATTTTCAATGCGGCACGCACGCATGGTCGGAAGGGGCTGACGGCCTCAGGCGTAAACATCAATCGGATGTTTCACTCCACGACCGCATCGCTGGCATCAGCCAAGGAGAGTTCCCAGTTAGCAGCCTGTATGCAAGCTGGATCATGTTGGTCATTGATTATACACGTCGGTCATTGACCCACAATGAGGATCGTCTTCCCGCGGTATCTGGGCTGGCACAGCTCGTGGGGGAATCACTCGGAGATCAATATGTCGCCGGATTTTGGAGAAGTGATATTCTCACCAGGTTGGGCTGGCGGAATCGTGCACCAAGTTCGTACGGCCTCCAGAACCACCTTCAAAGCATCCGAGAAAGGGCCTACATCGCCCCGTCATGGTCTTGGGCAGCTTGCACTAGCGGTGTGGTCTGGGAGGGGCCCACCGACTGGCAGCTAGAGACCGTGGCCGAGTGCAAGCTCTTAGATGTTAATGTTGAGACCGACCAGCAGAATCACTTCGGACGAGTCTACTGTGGATACCTCCGGATTCGCGGCAAGGTCGTCACATTTCCCCGTTCCCTAAATTATGCACACCCAAAGGTCAGATGGACCAAGTCTCGTAAGCTGGTCTTGATAGAAAATCCACAGGCTGGCATGGTTTCGCATTTGGATTTTTTCGCACAGAGGGAAGAGGAGGGCCAGGAGAATCTCCATATGATACTGCTTCATTACAAGCAGATTCTCGATACAACGTCAAGTGGCCGTCCAAAGCAGGCAGATAGCACCCAGGGAGAGAGGTTGTCGGCCTTACTTCTCTACCCTACCGAGAACCCAGATGAGTACTATCGCGTTGGGATGGTGTACGCGGATGATGAATCTTCATCCAAGCAGATGAGAAATTTGTTTGGGGGTGAACATGCAGAGAAGGTCTGTACTATCATATGAACAAGAGCAGTGTGTTTCCTCTTATTGCCACCCCGGGGATGGGTAGACGGAAGTAATAAACACGAACATGAGGAGCTACCTATGCAGAATCCTATATGCATGAGAGCAGGCCAAGACACCATCAGGGTACTGTGAGTGAATTGGTGTTCCATTGGTTCTATCTCAGTCCCCAGGAAACACGGAGAATAATGTAGAAAGAAAGGAACCCTTTGAACGCCGCGTGCCCATCAGTACCAAAGGTGGTCTCGAGGTAGATAGAGGGGTATGCTAATATGGGGGGAAAAAAGAGAAACGCCTAGAAACCCCCTTAGACCAAAATGAAAACGCCAAACAGCAGTTACTAGAAAACAATCAGACTTGCCCCGGGATATTTTGGGGGGGGGGGGGGGGGGGTTACAAGCCCTCGCAAGAAAATCTCATTTATGACGCCCCGTGTCCCGCCGCGGTCATTCGCTTGATCTTGTTCCCCCAGACGCCCCCGTCTTTATCCTCACTCGGGCGGCATCGACCACCTCGCGGCTCAGCGTCACGGCACTGCCGTCGTCCTGCCCAGGCACGCCCCCTCTCGCAGTGCCAGCGCCGCCCGCAGGGAGCTTTCCCCCCTCCGGCCGCTCCTCCGCCTCGGGCGCCCCGGCCCGGACGACCTCCCACCGGCTCAGGGGCCCGCTCATGCCCACCCAGAGGTCGGTGGGCAGATACTCCCCGACCTCTGAGCGGAACGCCTCGCGGTCGCGCCAGTCGGCCTCGACCAGCCTATCGACGTGCTCCTTGGCCTTGCGCCACACGGCCCGGATCTTGTCGTCGACGGCGCGGCGCCGCTCCACCTCGAGGATGAGGCTGTCGTACGCGCTCGCGTACCCCTCGTAGAAATGCCGGAGCGACTCCATGTCGGCCAGCCGCGCGGCGATGCCCTCCTTCTCGGCCTCCCACCGCTCGGCGAACTCGTTCTCGGCCGCGATGTAGCCCGCGAGCCGGGACCCGATGTCCTCGAGGACGTGGAAGGCCTGCGTGACGGCCGTGTAGGCCGACCTGACGCGGTCCGCCTGGTCCCTCAGCTGGGCGAACTCGACCTCCATCAGCTGCATCTCCGCGCTCAGGTCGGCCACGACGTCCGCCACCTCCGAGGCGTCCTGCATGACGACCTGGACGATCTCGGCCTTCTCCTCCTGGTCGAGGTCCTCGATGTTGGTTTCCTGCTCGGCGATGACACCCGATATCGACACGGCGTCCGCTCCGCCGCCGTCCTCGGCTGCCTTGCGGCGCGCGAGGGCGGTGCCGCCTTCTGTGATGCGCACGGCTGTGACGCACATGTCGAAGTGACGTGTGAGGGAGGCCAGGTGTTCCGCCATGGAGTGGGAGCGGTCTGTCAGGGTGGCCAGGAGGTCTATTATTGGAGGATTCGGGGGTTGTTGGCTGGTGGAGTCGGCTGGCGACTTGGAGGGTGTCAGTGAGGCGGATGAGTTGAGGATCTTCGCGATGGCACGCAGGTCGTCGTCGAAGCGGAAGAGGTCGCCATCGAAAGAAGTTTGCGTAGCCTATATGAATGGTAGTCAGTACAACTTTTAGGCAGTATAAATAGTATAGTGCACATGCATACCTGTAATTCAGCAATGCTAGCTTTCAGGGCCTCGCGCATGCCGTCGACCTGGTTCTCATCGACAAAATCCAACAGGTTCTTTGGCTCCTCGCCAGCAGGCCTGAAGATGGGGTCCACGGTCGTCTTCCTCAGCATGTCCATGGTGGCCTCGAGCTTGCCGTTTGCGACATCCAGGGTCCTGATGATGTGCTTGAAGTCCTTCTTGCCGGCGTCATATGTCCTTATCATGTTCCGCCGCAGCTTGTTGAGCAACCTCCTCTGCTCCGTGATACCCTTGGTGAGGAATGCAGTCTGGGCGCGTAGGATAACGGACTCCTCGTGGAGCTGGCGGGCGTGGGTCGTCAGGTCGTTGGCGCGGAGGACGAGGGTCATGGAGGAGAGGGCGCGCTTGGCGGCGAGGAGGTACTCGACGAGGACCTCGACGGGGACGGGACCCGCGGGGGAGGACGGGCCATGGCCATGCTGGTCGTCTGGACCACCGGCGTGCATCGAGGAGCCATGGCGAGAGCCGGCTGGCGACGACGACGAGGCTGAACTGGCCGCCATTTTGGGGGGCGAGTGGGACCTGCGGCCCTAAGCGGGCTGGATTGAAACCTCCACTGGCTTTCGTCCCCTGAGGATGGTAATCGGTAAGAACAAGCGATGCTTCGACTGCACACTCCAGCAGTCTGGTCACATCTTTGTTGAGGTTGATAGTGGGAAGAGGAACGGAGGAAAAGGGTGAGGCAGACAGGCAAGCAGGATTAGAGAACAATGGATTGATGGTCGAGCAAGCGAGAGCTCCAGACACGCACAGGCGCAAAGCGAGTTCGGCAGAGCTCAGCTTCCATACAGAGTGATGTCACGATAAGATAAGCTCGAGGCCCCAATGTTTAATGGAAAAGGTACGTACCGGCCGGGCATACCGCCCGAGTAATAGCGTCCCAGCAGAGCAGAGCAGCGACGACACTCACTCGACACCATCACCACTTCAACTACTCTATCAACGTACAATAATCGCTATGTTTACCCATTATTCAAGATCTCATTCCCACGTTGCGACAACCCTGCACACACGTGGCTGGCTGTCCAAGTCTGTCTCTATCTTGCATCTTGTCTTGCGCGTGCCAGACTTCAGAGTGAGCACCCGGATGGCCACTGCAGATCGATGCTGCATTCCAGCGGTCCCGACGCCCCAAAGCATATCTCGGTCCCGAGTCATGCATGAAACATTTTAGAGGCTGAGATATTGACCAGGACCAGGCTTTGTCGCCATAGGCTGGCAGATCAACAATGTGCCCGACACACTGGCTCAGCCCGTTGATCCGGATCGGCAGCCGATGCGTGAATATTGATCGCGAGGCATGTTGGGAGCATGTGAGGAACATCATTACACGGATGTGCACGTCCTCGCCATAGCCCCGTCAATTGACTACGGCCACCACAAATTAGATGGCCTTGACAATTCCGTGCGACTCGGACACAAAGGCAGTTCCTGCATCAGCAGCATTCTTTGCCCATTGTCGCCCGCCTCAGCCTCGTGACAGTTGCGGGCCGGGCAATGCATTGCGCCACCCAAGATCTCGCCGGAAGCGGAAAATCGCGTCCCAGGCGTGATTCGGCCTGTTCCAGACCTTGAGGGTTTGTTTGGGCGTCGGATCGAGGCACCGCAAGGCACGGGCTATCGTGTGCTCATGTTAGGCTGCTGGCAGGCATATGTTGGGCACGCGATTGTGAAGGTTTCCCAGACCATTGGCAATTCCAGCCTCACTCGATCACCCCTTGTTCCTCTGATGCCAACTTCCTGGGCAAAAACCGGGCCTTAACTCCAGTTAGCATGGCCATGAAGTAGTACGGCATCTCCTCCTCGGGCGGCATGATGACCTCCACCTCGAAATTGGCAACCAGCGCAGGCACGATCTTCGAAACCAGCATCTCGGCGAGGTGTCTGCCAGGGCACGTCCGTGCGCCCCCGCCCCAGATGAGGTTATACCGCTCCATGGCCCGGATCTTCTCCTCATCGTCGTCCTCTCCGCTGCCGAGCCACCGCTCGGGCCTGAAGATCTCGGCATCCTCCCCGAATATATCCCGGTTGCGGTGCAGGGACACCGGGTTGCAGCCGACGGTTGTCCCGGGCGGGATCGCCAGCCCGTGGACGGCCATACCCCCAGCCGGCACCCTCCGCGGCAGCGCCATCCCGATCACGGGGTGGAGCCGCTGGGCCTCCCTGACGCTCGCCTGCGTGAGCCGGAGCCGCGCCGCGTCCTCGCAGGCGACGAGTGGCGGGTCCGAGCGCGTCGCCCCAGGGAGGCTGGCCCCCACAATCACCTCGCGCGCGACGCGCTCCTGGACCTCCCTGTGCACCCCCAGCATGGCGAATGTCGAGATGAGCGTCGAGGTCATGGTCTCGTGGCCGGCGCCGAAGTTGGTGATGGCCATGCGCCGGAGGTACTGCTGCTTGAACTCGCCGGGCCGGTCCTGGTGCAGCTGGATCAGGTCGGCCGTCATGTCCCTGCGGTTGCTGTCGCCGCCGCCGCGGGACTTGCCGCGCAGCACCGCGCGGACCCGCGAGTTGATCTTCTTCTGCACGGCCTTCCCCCCCCCCTGTCGTGTCAGCAGGGCCATCGTGTATCCACCAAATCTGATGTCTGGCGAAGCGAGGGGGTCGATCTACCCACAGGGAAGAAAGGCTTGAACCCCTCCTTGGGGGTGTGGTAGGTCACGCCCCAGAGGACGGAGAAGGCCCGGCCAAAGTGTTTCGACAGCGGCTCGACGATGACCGCGAGCGGGAACAGCCCGAACACGCTCTTTCTCCTCCAGCCCAGGTACGCATGCTTGCCCGAGGACCCGTCCGACCCCCCTTCCAGGTAGCCGGGCGACCACGACAGGCTGACAGCGCCGAGGCACTCGACGGTGAGGATGTGCATCCACTCCTTGAGGTCGACCTCGGCCCCGCCCAGCGCGCGCAGCTGCTCGACGGCCCGGCGCAGGACGGCGTCGGCGGCGGCCCCGTGGCGCCGCACGTTGTTGGCGTGGTAGATTGGGCCGAGCAGGCGCCGCTGCAGGCGGTAGCGCCGCATATCGCGCTCGGCCAGGAGGTCCAGCGTGTCGGGCGACCGGACGCGGAGGCGCGCGTCGAGCCTGGGCTTGAGGAGCTCCGTGGCCACTGCGGCAGGGGGGCGGTGTTGTTAGTAGAGATTTGCGTCAGCAGCATCGTGAGGCGCACGGCTTCACGTACAGTAGAATGACGACTTTTCATAGCCGTTGGTAGGACCTGGTCGATACTTAGCATGTTATGTTTGAGCGGCAACCATGATGGCTGGGATGGGCCAGCAGAGTGTGCATGAGAGCTGCATGAACAGGCACGGGCAGCTTAGCTTACTGTAGATCAGCCTGAAGGCGTCCTGCGTATTGAACCAGACCTCGTTGGGGCCGACCCTGACTGCCGGGCCATACTTGGCGTGCAGCGTCTTGCCCAGCTGCAGCATGCGGCCGTTGCGCACGTGGTAGGCGAGCCAGCAGTTGGTGACGGCGGCGAGGCGGGGGCCCGGGACGCGAGCCAGGGGGTGCAGGAAGAGACGGTATGCCGCAACGGCCAGGAGGAGAGCGGCGCCGAGGACGAGGCTGGCGAGGGAGAAGCGTGCGACCAGGCCGGCGGCGGAAGAGACACGGCAGAGGACGTGGGTGACCTGGGGTGGCATCCGCGTGGGCACTGACGGTGGTGACATTGAAAATCCGGCATCGGCTTCGGTATTGTCCGCCGCCTTCGCCTAGCTCAAGGGTCAAGTGTCAAAGGAGTTGCTGGTGGGGGGGAGGGGAGGAGGGGAGGGGAGGCAGGGTGCAGGTGGACAAAGGTGGATGGCAGGCAGGGAGGTTGGCGATCTGATCGCGGACCAAACTCAGATTTGATCACACACTGCGCGCGCAGATCACGGTGGGACCGAGGCAACCGTGGTGGTGGCGTCAACAAGTCAATCACGCAAAATCTTAATGAGAATGCAATCAATCCAACAGCCATCAAAAGAACCCTGGCGAATATCAGATGACAGCGCTCGATCGGATCTGTGCCGTGGACCTCAACGTCACATGTCACCTCGCGTGTTGTGCGTGTGTGCACAAACGCACACACAACGCTCACACTTCCACTCACAAAAACGCCCCCTTTCCGCCGCGAACCCACCACTCTCTCCTGCAACTCCTGCCGTCCCCGCCCGGATAACGATCCCGCCACGTCAAAGAGCTTCGTGTTTTTTTTAAATGACGTCTCGGGATGTCTGTGCATATGGCCAGACGTATAGGAGAATTTCAACGGTGTGGCGCAGGTATGAAGACATTGGAGAGAGTACGCAATCGTGTAAAGGAGGGAGATCCGAAGTTAGGCTGAACATTGAAGCAGACGAGTTTGTCTGACCATCTAGACTCTTGCGCATTGGCGTGCATGCTGACTCATCATTGAGCCCTTCTTCCAAGGTTTAGATGAAAACTGGTCCTCCAACGCAAATCATCGTGGGTTCGCCTGTCTGGTTTAGTGTAGTGCGCATCAGCGGAGTCTCATTCCGGTCGCCTCTCCTTCTCTCCTTCTCGGCCGACGGAGGAGCCAGGATCTTTACTTGATCTTTGCACTTCATCCAGGGCCCTTTTGAATTCAATCCGCCATTCCAAATTCAAACTAACCCCTAATTGTCACCTACCGTTCACGCCCCGAGGGGCTAGTGCCTCCTATCCGACGTCCCGAATTCGATGGCGCATCTCATCCACTCTCACGCAATAATGTTACATCAGACTGCTGGTCTACCAATTAGCCAAACAAAATGACATGTCACAGAAACGACGAGAGATAGCATGTCTAGGCCCTGTTCCATTGCTGCTCCATTGATGAGCGGTCATGCGATGACCTGGTTTCCGGATATGGACTCTCGGATATTCCACCTGACCCTCGTGCAACATTACCTCGGTGCAACCTTGCATACGATTCAACCACCGGCATGCCGAGCGACAGACTCGCTCACACAAGATCTGGCCCACACGTCCCTTAAGCTCAATATCTAATGTACGGCTTCTGTATCTGGCCCCATAACTTGCGCTCACATGTCCAGTTTTGGCCTGCAATCATGATACGGCCATTGGTCGCAATGCTATTTCCAGCAGGGCGAATATGCATGGCATGTCTTGGCCGGGTGGGGACGATGCCTAGTTGAGCCTCTTCAGCCCTCAATCTGAGATCCCATCTGCGTTGGCATAACACCACGTGTTGCTATTTACATCGTGTGTGACATCCTTGACATTGGCAGGTGTGTTTCAGACAGATTCCCGCCTGCAAAGCTGCTGGACGTACCTGGGCGAACTCACGGCAGCTTAAAAATAATAAAAAGGGCTGAAGCCAGCCCTCCAGCCGTACAGACAGGCACAGGCACAGGCATCAAGGGCTCAGAAATGAGGCCGGGCAACCTTCTCTCTCTTCTCCACGCGGTGGTTCCCGCCTCGCTGATTCGTGTGGGCACACCCGTGCCTCAACCCGAAACCGTGAGTTACCACCGGGATTCACCAACCCACGTGTGGGCCCACACCCACGCCCCGATCGAGTCATGGATCCCGCCCTCTGCGAATGCAGGAACAGCTCCGAAATGGGAACCACCGCCTTGCTCCCTACCGTCTCGCATCGGGTCAAGGGGTGGGGGGGGGGCCATGAGCGCGCCCGCGCCCGCGACGGCACCCGGGCTGTTTGCCTTGCCCTGCTCCTACACTAGATGTTCTTGTGCTGTTGCTTCCCACGGCCCACTTCCAATGGAGAGGTCCTGTCTCTCAATGTTGCCATCGTCCCTTCCGTCTCTTCGACTCCCGGTCCAGTCTAGTCATTCCTATCCCACGTTCTACCCTCCTGCTTCCTCCATACTAAGTACTCGCGGGACCTTGGGTCCTCCGGAACATTATGGTACGGCCGCCACCGGATGACAATATCGTGGAATGGGAGCCTTTCAGCTTCCCGACAGCGTCCTGGGCGATGCTATCGGATGCCTCGTCTACTCCTTCATCTGCCTCATCGCCAACAGCATCCTGGTCTGGCTCATCTGGACGCATAACGAGAGGAAGACCTGTACGTCGACGCCGAGGCCCAGCATATAGGAAGCTGGGATGATGCTACTTGTCGACAGTCAACTAACAAATCTATCAGACATTGCCTTCATAGCCTACTTCACCCTCATTGCCACCTATTCCAGTATCATCCAGCAGCTCTATGACTACATCTTCTGGAGGGACCTCATGGTCCAACAGTATTACTATGGCAAGGAGCATTCTCACGACGCAGAGGTGCAATACCAGAAAGGCATCTTCGGCCTCAAGTTGGTTCTCTCATACATCCGTGCGTATTCTGCTACAGTGTTTTTCCTCGTCATTGGTCTTTCACTTCTATGCACGCCCTCTTTCATGAGAGCAGTGCAGCTCCCCCCCCCCCCAATCCCGGGCCAACATACATTTCTTGAACTAACATGTTACCGCGAGCAGGAATATTCTCCTTCACAGTGGAATCGACCCTCGTCTTCTTCTTGTAGGTCCACTCTATCTTCTGCGATCTAAGCTCTCACTGACCAAGGTAACAGTTCCTTTTCCTTGACGGCAACCGTCTATGGCTGGTGGGCACAGAACCCGAAGGCCTTGCGGGTATTGTCAATCACCGGACGGAGCCTGCCGATTGCCCTGGCAGTGATAATGATCATACTGCTCCAGCTTGACTTCGCTCATGCCGACTTCATGGTGTACATGGCCATAGCGAATGCACAATGTATGTGCCTGTCTATGATTCCTGGTTGAACTACAAAACTAGATCACTGACCACGGTTTCACACGCAGTCGTTCTCAGTCTTGTAGGGGCATGTGTCTTTCTGCTCATGATCCTGTTCAAATACATGCAGACGCGGCACCAACTCAAGACATGGGACGGAGTCCAGTACGGCAAAGGAGCATCATCAACCGGCACGTCAGGGATGAGGAGCTTCCGCAGCCGGGCCAACTCGAACAGGAACAGGTCGACCAACGGTTCATTCGACAACTGGCTGGTGATCCGTCTCTCGATAGCATTTGTCATGCTATGGTATGTCCCTCCCGTCCTAGCCACACCCCCGTGTCCTGACTGTTTCTCCCTCCCACGGCGTCTGAAGCACAACTGACATGATACCAGCGTCTTCGAGTACACCAACGTCGGGCCCAGACTCACGGCAAAAGGCCACGTCGTAGAGAGCGCATACAAGCCCGAGCCCGACACATCACACAAGCGCGCGCTCTCCAGCGTCAGGGGCTACCTCTCAGGCGTATCCCCCAGCCTCCTCGCCTTCATAGTCTTCGGCACCACCAAGACATTCCAAAAGAAGATGTACAAGACCTTCGTACCCCATTTCCTCCGCAAGCGCGACAGCGACGACGACGACGACATGTTCAGGTGCAGGACCCCGGCCCAGCTCCCACTATCATCCTCAAACTACGGCAGCGCCGCCCGAGGCTCCACAGCCATGCTCCCACCGCCGCCGCCGCCGCGGACCCCGGGCACGCCCCGCACGCCTACTTCCACCTACGCCAACTCGCCCCGCGCGTCCCTCACGCACCAGGACTCGGGGCTCTCGATGCGCAAGCCCGAGCCCGCCGTGATGCTGTCCACCATCCCCGACGACGAGCACGACCACTTCGCCGAGGTGGACCCGCGGTTCCCGCGCCGCAGCCAGATCGGCATGGCGCTCGGCGACCTCCCGGCCCCGCCCAGGATGGTGAGCGACGGCTACGGCACCACCCCGCTGCTGGAGAATTTTAACAATGGCGGCGCCGGCGGCAGCCCCTACTCCCCGAGGACCCCGGTGTACTCGCCGGGCATCCGCGGAAGCCACCCCCGCAACGAGAGCCTCCCGGGCAGCCCGCGGACCACCACCACGCACTCGCGCCACCACAGCTTCTCCCGGCCCACGAGCCGGTCCGTCGACCACGGGCAGGGGCAGGGGCAGCAGGCTCCACCATACGCGCCGGCCACCACGCCGCGCCTGCCGACGCACTCGATCGAGCTGGGCCGCGGCCGGAGCCGCAGCCGCTCCAGGTCGCGGGCGAGGGCGGCGGGCGCCTTCGCGCGGGACGAGTCGCACGACAGCACCAGCAGCAGGGTGCCGATATCGCGGTTCAACAGCATCACGGGGACCGGCGGCGGCGGGAGGCACGGCGGGCCGGGGCAGGGGCCGGGCGAGACCATCATGGACGACGGGGCCAGCAGCGCCGGCGTGTCGATGACGACCATATGGAGCGATGCGCCCCGGCGGGGCAGCAAGCACAGCAGAATATAGCTGGTCCACGGGCAAGGGGTTGAAGAAGTCGACGGCCTGTGTGTATCATTGAGGCGAGCTTGGCGAGAAGGGGCCGTTTTCTTTTTTTTTTTTTTTTGTTGCTGGAAATGTACTCACGATTTTAGTCAGACGTCAAATGCACGCGCAAATTATTTTTCTTTTTGTTTTATATACAGATTTATACATAATGCTAAGTCGTAATGATATATATCCAATGCTGGACCGACCCCAGGGCTTCTAGCTTTTAAATTATGATCCTTTCAATCAAGGACTCATTAACTGAGTGCGTCAGGGAAGTTTTGGAGCGTACTGAAAAGTGAAAGTGATTTGTTTGAAGCACACGTTCAGCTCGACATGCTCAATAATTAGGCGGTATGCACTGAATGTAACATTGTACTGCGCTCTGTTATGTGTCTCTTTGCGCTTGACAGCTCGTACAGTCGGACTTGGTTTCCCCTCTGCCAGAGCGCTGGGCCCGTGAGTTATACACGTGCAAATCATCTAGGTATTGTACATATATACTCCCGGGTGATGAAGTAGTCGCATTCAGACATTCGAAGACCCGGTCAATGAACCGCATACGCTGCTCACTGTGCTGACAACGAAACAGAAAAGCTGAAGAGGAGCTAACATGATTTCCTACAGCGCTGTCACCCGCTTCAGAGTTGCAATATCCCTCTTGTGACATGTTCTCAGCCCTCGCTTTTCGCTTGCCAAGTCTGTGATAATGTTTATAACGGACACAACGAGGGTGGGAAGCACCTAGAGCCCGCAGTCATGGGTCCTGAATAGAACTCTGGTTCATCTAGACAGTCTTCACAGCATCACGATTCTACCCAGCCTGTGGCTCCTTCGTTGATCGCATCTACAATAGCTGATAATGCCACACTCCTTCTGCCACATGACTTACCATACACAGCCCCTCCAACAATATCTACTAGTATTCATCATCTACTCCCATTTTGCCCGGTCCTAGAGTCCCGTTGACCTTCAACCTATGTGCCCAAAACAAACCACATATAGATACCCAGAGCACTGATGCCCATGACCAGCCTCTATCAAGTATATGAGTCAGATATCGATATTGAAACTTAAAATATTACCTGAGTGGGAAAGTACTGAGGGCTACGTGTACCTCTGTACCCTCCTTTTTAATTACTGTGCGAAACTTCTCTTCTTGCACATTAGAAGTCTCCAAGACGAAAAATAAATATTCGTGTATCTTATCAGAGCCAAATTGATGTCAATATAATTTGCATCTGAAATCGGAATCAGGCCAAGGTCGGGTGTAGTGAAAGACTGCTCCCTGGCTGTGTGTGAAAAATGTTACGAAAAGGCTGTGTACATGTTGTGGGCAAACCACACGAACGTCTTCTTCATCGAAGATATAGCATAGGCATCACTTCCACACTTGTAATGCTAGATTATTACCCTTCCGTTGTGACTTCACCAAAGCCCATTTACAAGCCCCTCCTGACACCCGTTGACCACGTCAGGGCTCCTAATCCGTTTATCACCTGACCATTTCAACTCCTTCCCACCCTGCATTTGAGTGAAACTCTATGACCGCCCTGTAGGCCACCAACCAGCGACCCGTCCAAAGCAATCTCCCCGGGACTCTGAGGTCGTCTCAGGGAGGGACTCCTCAAAGCTACAAGCAGACATCCAACGCCATTCCAGCTCCGCCCAGCCCACGCTGTAGCAAAGTATTGACAATCCCTTGTTGATACTCTCCCCCTCATCGTCTGGGTACCATATTGACCCTTGTTGACGACCTCAGCAATTCTCGAGGTGTCCTCCTGCTATGGCGCACCAGGAAGCACTGCCACTCTGCAACCCAGTCCGTTGCTCGCTGCCACCGGCCCTGGTGGACGCCGCGGCCACGTGTGGATGACGTATAGGCTGTCGGGGGCACGTTGACCTACTCAATGGCCTGGCCAGGGATGGATGTCTCCCCTGTCCAGGTTCCTTGTGCATTTGCGGTCTGCCGATGCTCGCCGTCGCGCGCGTGTGAGGTGTCCTGCTCCAGACCTGGGGCGGAGCGACGTAGATTCCCAGCATAGTGAAGGTTCGCCGGTTGCTGGAACGGGAAGCCGGCTGGCTGGTGGTAACTGGTCCGCTTTATTCGACGCGTTGAAGATCGATCACTGGGAAGACCAGGTTGATTTGATAGAGCAGAGCTGTGGCGGAGAACCTTGCCCCGTCTAACGGTTGTTGTAAGAAGGTCAAGGCGGCTGACTGGTTGGCGACGGTAAGCTTCATTCAGGACATAGGCAAAACGGATGAAGGCAATATAGTATCTTTGTGGCTAAGGAATGTTTCCGTGCGGGGAGTCTTGCCTAGCACTGGCTTGTCTGGGGGTCAAGAGGCAATTGGTGATGAAGAAGTCAGGAAGATGGGTTGGAACGGTGAAGTGAGGAGGTTGATGTCAGAGCCTTCCCTCCGTTTGGTCGAAGGAAATCATATCAGAGCCTGGAATCAAGATGGGTTGATTTTTGGAACGAGTAAGTTCATACCTTGATCAGTATTACAAACGGCTAAGGCCGTACCCTGTGTTTGAATGAC
This sequence comes from Diaporthe aspalathi, assembly GCA_001447215.1. Taxonomy (NCBI): domain Eukaryota; kingdom Fungi; phylum Ascomycota; class Sordariomycetes; order Diaporthales; family Diaporthaceae; genus Diaporthe; species Diaporthe aspalathi. Next base: position 27,117 of record LJJS01001703.1, read on the forward strand.
AATGGCAAGACCAGAGTGATATTGACGCTGCTGGTAAGAGACAGCCCCCTCGACCGACGGCATATATTAGTTGCTACAATGGTTGTGGACGTATTTTAATGTAAGTGTTCGGGGCCCGTTTGGCGCCTGCGAGAAAACTCACCAGGGGGATACCTAGGTAGCTCTGCTGACAAAGAAATATTATTTTGCCAAATATCTGGATAGGGAACTCCCCTGTGCTCAGTTTGTGTCTTGAGTGCTGTGAATTCATGATATGGCGGTCTCAGTGTGGCAATTACGCACTTCTAGAGACCAATAGCCATTCGACCGTTTGACGAAGAAGCCATCATGTGCTACACCATTTGGCATCCCATTTTTGTTGAAGTTTCAAATCATTCATGTAACCTAAAGCAATTCATACACACGCGATCGAGAATGGGGACACACGATTCATAAACACATGTACTTGTTTATTCATCTATCCTGCCAATCTGAAACTTCCAGTCCCAGCATTCTATGTTCCTCATTGACCCCTTTTTCGCCGCGCCCCCGCTACCATCCAGAGATTTACAGCTCCGCGTTGCAAAGAGGCACGTTGATGACCTGTCCAATCTGCAGCAGCAGGGGGTCGACGCCAGGGTTGGCGGCCTGGAGGGCGTCCACGGTCAACCCCAGGCTCGAGGCGACGATGAAGAAGGTCTCCCCGGAGACGATGGTGTGGGTGGCGTCGCCGGTCTCGACGCAGTCGTTGTCGGCGGAGGGCTCGGCCAGGCACGAGGTGTTGTCCGGGCTGCAGGGGTAGGTCGGGACCTTGAGGACCTGGTCCAGATTGATGAAGCCCGGTTTCGCCAGGCCGTTGAGCTTCGCGATGTCGCAGATGCCCGAGGACAGCTTCTGGGAGATGATGGTCAGGGTGTCGCCGGACACGACGGTGTAGTCCACGACCGGGCCCGGGCTGCAGGTGACGGACGGCGCCGAGCTGGCGCTGGTGCCCGTGGGCGAGGTGCCTGTGGGGGTGGGCTGCGTGCCATCGGGATGCTGATTTGTGAGTTAGCTCGGTACATTTGTAGGATTTCGTACATTGATGGGGATAGCTTACGGGCATGGCCGCAACGAAGCCAGCAATGGCAAGGAGAGAGAAGATTGAGGTCTGCATTTTGATAGAGAGTTTTGTTGATCTTGGTGAGGATGAGTCTGTAAAGAGTGTATAGGGTGAGATTTGATGAACGAATGTGATTTGATGGTTTGGTTGTGGACGACCTTGGTGATGATGACAACCTCCAAGCTGATCGTGTTGTGCCGGCTCGTCGAATCTTATATACAATTCGGATTTGTGACGTCCTATTGAGCTGTACAACGACTCCTTGCTCGGAGTCGATGTTGTGTCCGTTGAAAAACGCATTTTCGTCCAAATTGACCCGACAACGCAAGACTCATGGCCGGTACATTGACTCTCGTGGCTTAGACCTGGGCGCTTCGAGCTCCATTTCGCAGACAAGCACCAACCATGCTTGTCAGCATTGATGATGCCGTGTTCGGAGACCCGGAGCAACGGGGAGGCAAGCAACCGCCAAGCAGCCAGGGGCCTTGTGGAGCTGGAGACAATGAGCCCTTCCTTGCGAGGCTGATATAAACTTTAAACTCCTGCCTACCTAGTTGATGAGTCAGTTTTGACAGCAACAAAACGCCAAGCTGGATTCAATTTCCTAAAGGAGATCCCGATCGAGTCCCACGAGACTGGTAAGCCCCTTTTTTTCGATCTCGTCCTCGGATTTGTGCTCCTTAATCGGTGGTCATCACACCCGTCGGAACTCAGGGAAGTCCATCTGAACCAACGGAGACTGTATCCTAGACGTAGGATTCCATCACACTATTAGTTCTCGAGTTTCCATTTTTGAAAAAGTCTAGACCCGAAGCTTGGAATCTGATAGAAAGCACGCTGGAGCACAGCCTGGAAGCACTTGAATCATGGACAGAGGCGCAATTATGTCCGTGGCCCACCCAGGCGATACATGTGGACGACGATGCATCAGCTGGAAAAGACATGCCGGCCTCTTAAGTAATTAATTGGCTCCTGAACGATTGCAAACACACGGAATACTTGAGTCGCGCCAAAAGCTGCAAGCAAAAAGCCACGCCGTTCTTAATTTGAGCGACGCAGCAAAAAATAGAAAAAACTTCGGTTGGGCTCAACCGGGATTTGAACCCGCTATAAACGGTGTTAAAGAATATTCACAGAAACGCAGTTGAAGTTGCTACTTACGGGCCTCTTGCAGTGCGCTGGTAACCCAAAGCAAGAATCATACGACTAGACCATTGAGCCGGTGCTTGTGCGATTTTTTGCTTGCACATGTACCAACGCGTCTCACCCCTGTGGGCCTAAGCCGAATGCGGTAACTAACACCGTGTAAATGCGTGGACCGTCGTGAGACATCCACCTCGGGGCTCATGTTTGGACGCAAACTTTGCACTGACCCACAAGCTCAAACGCAAGATACCAAAGAGCCATCTGCTTGCAAGAATGTTATGTGGTAATGTAATTTTTATCTGACCACTGCAACCGAGACGTTCGGCGAACCGGCGCTCAGACTGTCAGTCTCCCCTTTTAATGTCCATGGCCAACATTCGGGCCCCGTGATTCGGCCCTCTTTTGACACATGAAATACCTAATCATATCTACAGAAAACTTGAAATTTTCTAATCCTTAAATCGGGAAAACTTGATACCCTCCTTATAGCTTGCCTAGAGCCGTCGGGTACTCATTTGGGGAAGCGCACCCGATTTCTTGCGGCTTGTATCTGGTAGGTATGTGACTTCAGAATGGGCTGCAAGCTTAATTGCTTGTAATTAAGTACTGCGTGGTCGGAAGCTGGAAGCTGGAAGTCGGGCAGGCCGACTCTATGTTAGAATCGCGCGTGTGCAGCTCGACGATCGGGCGGCTGTAGTGATTGCAGAAGTCAAGCCGCACAGGCTGCACGAAAACATCGACCATTGCATCACTTCACTGTAGAACAAGATCACATATGCAGCCAGAGGCAGACCGGTGTCGACTCTCTCACTCGCGTGTAGGCGAAGCCACGGGTGCTGCATCATTTCAACACTTTGAAGCGCATTTAACCCGTTCCTCGTCTTGCCGGAATGGGACGGCCTACACCAGATAAAACCACCGCGATCAAAAAAGGTTTGCCACAAGAAATCGACTGTATTTCATTTACGCAATTAAAATAATTGGTTTACAGTACAAGTGCTCAGGCATTTCGAGAACGGGTCAAGCGATATGCAGCGGCGCAAGGTCTGCGCGAATTGGGATATGCCAGGAAAGGAGACGGAATTTCCTGTGGAGGAATTCTAGGCAGGTACTAGTAGCCGGTGTAGTGGGCACGATATAACCAATCTAGGCACCCACATCAGTTGAAATGTGAAAGCGAGCGTGGCTGTGTTGGGAGAATACAAAACGGATTTCTAGAAAGGTGGACTTGTATAACAAAGTCGGAAAGGTTTCTGTCAGTTCTCAGATTCCATGTCGGCCAGCCTATAAGTATCCTGCGGGCAAAGCAAGCTGCACTGATGATCATGTGGCTTTGCATGCAGAAAGAACAAGGCAACGCAAGGTGCTCAAACAATTTGCAGCTGTGAGTGATGTGTTCATACGGATCACTCTTCTCTTGTCTTGGGAGAAGTGACCAAGAATAAGACCAGCCACCTTCAACTTCTGATGGACTTAATACCTGCTTCTTTTCCACTTCAACATGTGTTGTTGTCAGTGCCTCTACTTCGCTAGATATAAGATTTATCAACCCATGATGGACGGGGAAACACCGCCTCTGCCTCTCGTTCCAAGGGGAAATCGAGGACAAACCCTAGTCCTTTGCAACAGTCGTATCAGCGAAGTCCGCCATCGTCCTCCCAGGACACTTGAGTTGGAGACACTGATGCTGCGCGTGCCTATGCAAATCGATTTTGCACTAACCAGGCTAAGGCTCGATTGCAAGAAGAGTCTCATGTCAATGGATTTAACAACAATTTTTCTCGGGGCGGTACCGTCATCTCCTAATCAAACTCAAAAAGTCCCAGCTGTCAGTGAGGTTGGACGTCAAACTCCTTGTCCTGCGCCCCCGTCTCCCAGATTATTACCCATAACCGCGAGTCGAATACAAACCGAGCGTTTCTCACACAATATCAATAGCTAGTAGAATGGGCCATGTTGCTCTATTCAAACGCCCTGGTTGAAATCATGAGAATTCATCATGTTCACAGGGAATCAATTTCCCTATTGGGGGGGGGGGGGGGGAACACACACGAGGCGAGTATTATCGAGTCTTCGTTTCCAAATCAGGGTGTAATGTAAGACATCCAGTTCACTTTCTAAAGGCCGTAGTACTGGACAGCCAGGACATCATGTCAGGAGAGACTTCGGCAAGGAGCCATAATCTTAAGCTCAGGGCTTAGCTTTCAATTCTCAGCAAAGGCCTAATGATTTATTTTATACACTGAGCGGATGTCTTCAATCGTCATTCCGGCTTATGCAATGATCAGCTAGCTTAAAAGCTCTGAGCTGCGCGCACAATGGATCCATGACGGTCTCCCAACAGCTAATCATTCTTGAACAGCCTTTGGGTTTATTCTCATTGCACCACTTGAATTGGTCGAAAAAGGATGACACGTGATATACAGACCGAAATGTGAAGTCCTTCAGCATCCGTACTGATGAAGACTCAACTGACAAGCTACCGCGGTAGCTCAAAAGAATGGTGAAACATTTGACAATCTATGTGAATTGTCTCCAGGACCTTAACTAAAAATGGTTTAGAGATGTGAATAGTAAATCAAGAAACGAACACGAAACTCCATGTGATCGCTCAACGTCCGCAGCACCAGATTCAGAGCCGGAAACGTATCATAGCTCGGACTGGGTCAATCAACACTGCCATGGACAAAGCGCTACGGCTGATATTCCAATGCCTCATTCCGGTCTGGAGACATTCGCACAGTGACCTTGAAATTCAAACCCGCCTGCTGAGGAGGCCGACTACATTCACGATGAGCCCAAATCGTTCGAGGGGGCTCACAGCAAGACTATGGAACTCCAACATTCCACGATGACTTTGTCACAACATCATGGGATACAGGATGTAGGTTTGTATCTGTTATGAGGTTCTACAGTTTAGCTGATGCGCAGCCGTCTTAAGGTCTGGAGCATATTTCCTACACGACTGATCCAAATCATCTCATAATCCAGAACTGGAACGCAGACAGCTTAGAGTCCGAAATCAGCTCCTTCATCATTAATTGTCTCATTGCGAGGCAAGAGCTGTCTGACAAGTACTTCGAAGTCAATGGCCAAATGGAACTCAGAGTGCCACAATCTACCAGGATCCAATACTCTTCTACAACAACTGTCTGCCCTTCCCTCCTACATGCCCCCTGATCCAGAAGGCATTCGCCTCCTACTTCAAAGGCCAATCGAAATGCCTTCAGCAATACATGAAATTAGACGAATCTGTGCGCAACACTCTAGCACGATATCCTCACATCCCGATCACCCGCCAGGCTATAAACCCCTTCCTCATTGCAACTTCGCCCTTCCTCTTCAGTTGTAGTGCACAAAACAAAGGACTCATGAAATCTCACACAAAACACTCGCACGGTAGCCATCTCGATGCATAAACAACAATCCTGTCGTGGAAATCACATGCAGAAGGATCCCCTAAAATCACCTCATGCCCATGACGTCGAGCTGACCTGACAGCTGTAAGGGCCTCGCCTCGGCCTCGCGTGAGTTCTCCCCAGCCCTGAGCCAGCCCTCAGCCCACCCCAGGCACCGCGTGAGGGAACGGAGTTGAAATGTCACTTGTGCTGATATCATATCACGCGACATCTCAAGGCGACTGGTAGGGGGTGGGGCATTTCGCGCCTCTCTTCACATGTGCTGCGTGCTCTTACCCCAGCCCCAGCCCCAGCCAAGTGTGGAGGATGGACGATCTTGTCGATCCGCCGATCCCCCGTATTCAGGGTCCACACTAGTGTAGAGAGAGACTGTGGATACCCCCGGTTGAGTCGTTATCCCCATCTGGGCTTGTCGTAATTGCCAATGGGAAGTAACAAACCTGGGGAAGGGGGGAAGCCTCAAGAGACCAGAGCCGGTTCCAAGCCTCTTGCGATGACGACGGGGACGTCAGTTTCCCCACACTCGGTCAATGGCTGCTGCGACTGTCAAAGTTTGGTAGCCCCCCGGAGCTGAGGTAGGTAGGGAAGGCGTGGCGTGTGCGAGTGTTGGAAAAGCAACTGTAGCCTGGTGTTGCCTCTGATTATCAAAGAGCCCACTCCCGCATTGCGACACCCCTACCCGGAGATGGTGGTGGGGTGGGCGTACATTACTTAAGTACTGTAGTAAACTCTGGTCTGTACAATATACTTGGGAGAGACATATGCGAGCGGGCCAGCCTCCACGAAGAGCCCCATGGGGCCCATATTTCTCCGTTGTGGTCGACTACCACTTCGCTATCGCAAAGGCGGAAAGGCCTGCTCTTGGAGGTTGCGATCCCCGAAACCATCGTCATCAAGGGGGTTGTATTGACTTTCGAAAAGTCGTACGTAATCCTTCGGCTTATCATCGGGCTGAGGAGAATGAATAGCCGCAATCGGAACCTCGAGGCTCTTTGTCAGTGTGTGTGAGCTTTATGCGGACTCGGAAGACTTGTGACACTTTGTGTTGGAATCATGTTCGGGTAATGTACGGTCTGTATCATGGCGACGACTTCGTGGGATGATGAACATGCTCAAGGGTCTTATCACCAGGCACATGAGTTGTTTGCCCCAACGGCCAGAATCAACTTTCATAGCCGCCACTTAAACACCCTCCCCACAATATTAAACAGGAGAGTGTACGAGATTGCGTTGACATCAACGCATTACAAAACAAACAATAATTGCCTGACATGCCCCTATCGTCGGAGCCTTAGCTTCCATCTTGTAACACGGAAGGACATCGGCTACTCCCTTACAGATACTACCCAGTGTCGAACTCTAATATATTCTTTTTCCTGCGCTGAGCTCGGGTAACTGGGGTTTGACATGTACGACATTCCTGTAATGGACACCCACTACAGTGCGCATGAAGGCAGTATACCGGTGAGCAAAGGTGAGTGTGCATTGTGTGTGTGTGTGTGTGTGTGTGTGTGTGCCCAAGTTGTGTTTGTGTGTGTGTGGGATCAATGAATGAGTCTATCGTACCAATGACGCGACATCACTCGCTACAACACGGTGACGGAACACCACCAACAATACCAATGAAAATCAAGCCCGCTCTTCGGAGATGTGCCAACCTATCAATTTCCCACTCGAGGCTTCCCTGATCCGTCGGATCCGGGCGGCGCAGCCACGGCGCACTCAACTAGCTTTTGCCAACTCGCTCGTGCCATCCATCGTGGCACCTGGGGTGCAGGAACGAACGCACGATGGTGTTGCAGCGGGCCATCAGCGAGCGCCAGAGGGCAAGGGCGAAAAAAAGGCTCAGCGTTTCACTCAACAAAGCTGCGTGCTACATATGCGGACACGCCCGCGGGTGCATACACGACGTGGTTAGCTACGTAAGCTCGCTGAAATACAAGCAGCAAGTTTGGATCCCACCCCCACAGTCTCAGCATAAGCCAGTAGTAAGCAGGAGCAGTAGTAGCAGCATCTATCTAGTTCGACCACAACAAGGTTGCGTGTGGTTGCCCCGCTGGAGATTGGACGAAACGCATAAACTTTTTCCTGTTATGTGCAGCACGCTAGGGCACATAGCAAGCAGGTGTGCTTGCTATCTAAGGTGGCAGCAGCGCCAACTAGGCTCCTTCGCTCATCTCGCTGGCTGGCTGGCTGGCCGGAAAGGAACATTATCTGCTTGAGGAGCCTCTCAGCTAGTTACCCAAGTAGTTATTAGTCCCTTGGACCCTGATCGCCAGCCGAGTCCGCGCTTGGTGTCATCCGTTGCCCGCAGCGCGCGGCGCAACGCTTGCATGCATGCACCCCAGAAGATCGATGGAATTCCAGCAGGAATGCCACAGCAGTGAATGTCAACCCAGTGCCCGAGCCTGACGTTACAGCTGAGAGCAGCAGCTAGACATCAAGGGCAGCCCCCTGCGCACGTCCTCAACCTCGCGCGCACGGGCGAGGTTGATTCCCAGGATGAACCCACGTATCGAGACGACGGACGCAGAGTGTGTGGTCCCCAGAAAAACCCAATTCGAGATTGTGCGCCCTCCGGGGGGGTGTGGGCGGTGGGAACGGTTTGCCCCCCTGGGCCGCTCTATCTAGATGCTGAGCCAAGTAGTATCTTTCTGAAGTCCCCCGTTGGCACCAACCACAAGCCGAAGCAACAACTCTCATAGGCTCACTGGAGCATATCGAGTGGCACGCCATGGAACGTGTGAGAACGCCACCATGCGTTCGGGGAAAAGAACAACCCCCCCCCCCCAAAAAAAAAGAAGGGTCCTACGTAACACCCCAGAGACAGGTTGTGCGCCACCCCATCCATCCGCCCGGGCCGGTGATGGATGACAGGTTCGCGAGCCTTGCTTTTTTCCCCTTTAACCTCGGGCTCGGAGTGTGAGGCTCGCCACTGTGGGATGAGGTATGCCCGGGCACAATGAAGGGGGGGGGGGCATGCGGTATTTGGTTGCTCAAGGCTGGGTAGCGCCGGCCCAGGGCATCTTCACGCTCACCCAGCCCCGGGCAGCTGTCAGTCAAGGAGCCGCCGTCGAGAACAGGGGGGGGGGCAGGGGTAGCTCCGGGATGCCATTGGCGGGCAAGAGAGCGAGCACAGCTACTAACAAGTGTGTGGTTGTATACAGTAGGTATCGAATATCCTCAATGGATGGGTGGAAACTCGACGAGGGGGATAAAACCCTTGGTATTTACAACATGATAGTGCGCCCGGTGGTGGGGAAGATACCCTGGGAACGGTTTGCGGCGGAGCTGGTGAACCATGCAGATCTTAGCGAACGACGGACGTCTGGGGGGGCTCCTCTTCACGGGTTGTGTGTGAAAGGTGGTGACATCTTCCCAATCTTTGCCACGGCGACGCGAAAAAAAACCATGAAGAAGTCGGATCGGGAAACTCGGCACGTCCCATTGGCACAACGCCGGCAAGCAGTAGTCCACGTACGAAGGGATCATTCTCGACCCCTGATGAAGCAGAAAGGCCCCCGGCCAACACTGCGTGAGGCTCGCTTGCCCCATCTACCATAGTAGATACGAAGAGAGGCTGGACCGCGAATAGCAACCGGCGACACAACAATAATCCCCCCCACCCCACCAAGGCGGCGAGAGGGGCCGCAGAGGAAGGGCCACAGGGCGGCGGGCATATCAAACGAGATTTGACTCGCAGAAATGTTTCGTCGCCCGTATAAATAAAGTGCCCCCCCCGTAAGGAGCGTAACCACAGGACAAAGACAGCAATAGTGTAGATAACGCAGGTTCCGCCTGCCTGGCCTAGGCCAATCCAGAACCCACACCAACCCACCTGCCCACCCACCCTACCACCACCACCATTGCCGGGCAGTTTCAACACTCGGGGATTTTTTTTTTCTTTTTTGGTTCTCGGTTGGGGCTTGACAGCAAGCGAGCGAGCGAACGACCGAACGAAGAGTCGGTGTCAAAAAAGGTTTCTTCTTCCTTCTTGTGTGCTTGGCCCGCAGGCGTAGTAGTAGTACCTACCTACCTACCTACATAGCCCAGGCGCTACGGCAGGGATGTGCAGCGTGCAGATGCGCCGCCGCCGCCCTGGCTTGCTTTGCGTGCGTGCATGCGTGCGTGCGTGTGGTCGCACACACAACGCTCCCTCGCGTCCCGTCGTTTTCTTCTCAAGAGTGATAACGTACCCGGAGCGGGACAACAGATACACGAGTGCCTATCGTCCAATCGACGCCGGCAGCCCAGGGTCCTGAAGTCCCCCGTATGCGTTGAGCTTCTGGGTTGCTACTGCACGGTGGGCGAGTACATGACGCCGTACTTGACCTTGTTGTACAGCCCGCT
>LJJS01001703.1:37162-54841 GCA_001447215.1 Diaporthe aspalathi
GGGGGGGGTTGGTGGTTGAGTGTGGCGTGGGTGTGGTGTGCTGCTGCTGCTTCGCGGCCGGTGTGTGGGAGGCGCGAGTCATCGAGGGGTGGACCCCCGGCCGGGATGGAATGGCGAATATGCAGGCTTATAAATCTCCTCCTCTCTCATACACGCCCTCGTCCTCCTCTTTCCTAAGCGGCAACCCTTGTGGTATCAGATTGGGGTCTTGGCCTCATGAGTCTGCCGTCGTATCCCGTTGCGGTTTGCGGGAATAATAACGACATCAAAAGATAGGACGAGATGGTGTCGTCGATATTGCAAAGAACAAGTAGGTCATAATCGTTGATGAGGGTGTTGAGGGCAGCAAGATGCCCGTCCGCCCGCCCGTCCGATAACTCACTCACCAATCCACTTGGACGTGAGTCGCGAGGGCGGGCGCCGTCGTATGATGATGATGATAGTGATAATGGTGGTGACACACCTGCCCCAGTGGCCTCGGCCAGTTCTCAGTCGCCCATTTCTTTCGGATGCCAATCCACTGCCCAGGTTCCACCTATTCACCAATTGACAGATAATGTGGACCCTGGGGCCGACTGAGTGGGTGGGGATTCGGGGTCCTGTTCAGTTGCGCTGGGCCCCTATAGTAGGTTCATAATGGCAATCAATGTGACAGACACTGGGATTTCTGGGAAAACCCAGCATCGTGCGGTCAGCAATGACCTGATTTCCCATGGCGCCAGAGCGCGACCCAGGCCAGAGACCCCCCCCCCCGGCGGATCCGGAGATCCGGGGGCTCGGCAGCTCTCATTCCCGCCCCAGTCCCCAGTGTAGCTGACAGGTTTAAATCTACACACACCACTACCTGCCTGTCTTTTTGCGCGCACCCCAGGGTCCTCCGAGCGAGCAAGATAGGCAGGCCAGTCTAGGCTGCAGTACAGAATTGCCTGCCTGCCTGCCCATGTCCTATCCCGCTCGGCTGCCCGTATTCAGGAGTCCCGGCGCGAGAGGGACGGCGTCAAAATGGGCCATCTCATCAATCTGATCCCCCCAGCTCGCCCGATTTCTCGCCCCGACACGTCGGGATGAGAGTGCCAGATTGGACAACGACGGTCAAAATGCCCGAACAAGTCGAGGCCCACGATCCGCTTCACGGCGCGCCAAGGGCACAAGAGGCCGAAAAAAAAATCTCCACACAAGCTCGCCATCCTGCAATGCAATGTTGCGTATGTACAACGACATGGGGGGGGGGNGATGGGGGGTGTGCCCCGCCACCATTGTCGCTGTTCCCATCTTCGCATAACCGATGGCTTGGCTTAGCCCTGACACCGGCGGTGGGGATCAGCCTGGCGTTAGGGTTGCCCGTTGCGTTTGATAAGGTGTATTATCTCGTGTGTGAGATTTGTTTGTGTCAGGCCTCAATCTTGATTGATATCAGTGGCGCCGGTAGGTAGTCCAAGACGGAAAGAAGAAAAAAGTTTTTCTGTTGGGGGAATCGCCACCCGACTCACCGGCAGACGACGACGGCGACGACGGCGGCGACATGCTCCTCCTCTACCCCACGGTGGCGGGCAAGCTTGAGGAACCTCCACGTCGCAAGTGTAGTGCAGTGGCGGAGGAGGAGATGGTGGAGGAGGGGCTTGGGGTTTGCTTCAGGCCAGCGCATTACGGTGGAGTCCGATTTTGCAGCCGAGAACCCTTTCGCCTCTGAGGCCACTTCCATTGCCATCCAGTAGCTTTTGTTGGTGCACCATGATCCTGTCCAAGCTGCACCATGGAGGAGACGTCCGGCGCCGGGGAGCTTTTCTTGGAGGGGGGTGTGTGTGATAGCCCGCCCCCCCAACCAGGCCAAGATATGGCGGCGGCGGACCTTCACGTCCAGCCCCAGCCGGTGGACCCTTCACTCCGGCGACAAAGTTCAGCCCGCATGGGCGTTCCTCGTTATGCATGCTCCCCCGAAGAAATGCCCCGCAGAGGCGCCAGCATTCAGTGAGCCCAGAAGCAGGCCGATTTGCTGTTCTTCAGGGGCCCTCCCAGCTTCAGCGGCGAGTCCTCCGCACCCCTGAAACAAGTGATGGCCATAGGTTCGTTCGCGCCACCGACCATTCGAAAACGCGGGGAAGGGGAGAGCGTCTGTGGGTTGGACTAGTGTAGCTTCGAGCTCAACGACACTTCGGGGCCCCGGCGAGTGCTTGCCCACAACTCGACAAGGACAGTGTCAACTGCTGTTCCCGCGAGACAGTGCGAGTGCCTGGAGCTGGAGAAAGGAGGCTCAAATCCAGCGCAGCTTTACCTGAAAGGGCAGCTATGCTTCCTTCTTCACGCAGGTTGCATACGTCGAGGGGGCTTTCTTTGGCTTCACTGGAGGGTGTACCATGTGAGATTTTCCCAATGACACCCCGTCCCCAGCATCCAGCCTCTCTGTCCTGTGGTGGCGCCAATCCTTTTTTCGGTTCCATTGGTGCTGTAGCTCCGCATCGTCTCTGCCCGCTACTGTACGGCCGGGCTTGCTGCCACCAGCTCGCCTGCACGAAGGGTTCAGGATGGTAACTGGTCCTCTCCTCGCCGTGCTACGAAGCGACGAGGACGGTTGCAACGGCGGGGCTGCAGCGCGGTGCTCCAGTGCCCAGCCAGACCTCTGCTCTCCGGTGCTCGGCGCCGGAACACGCACGCCGACCGAGATCTTGTTTTCCTCTCCTCCTTTCGTGGCAGATCTCTCAGGCCGCACTGTCATAGTGACATCGCCCTGTGTTCCGTCATGATGCCACCCTGCACCCCGATACAACATCAGGGCTCGCCCGCGTCGCGACTGCATCCATGCGAGAGGGGGGCATCCATGACGACCCTGACAATCAGCCCATATCAGATGGAATTGGGTGCCTATCTAATATCAGCCACTGCATAAACGAGCGCCATAAAACCATCAGAACTAAACAATCATACCTTCCTTGCCTGACCGGCTGGCTGCTGTGCGACCAACCCCTAGGCCGTTGAATATCACTGTCGATCTCTTTTTTTCATTTTGAGCCGCCTGTCGGTATGCCTATTCGAGGGCATGATGAGCGTGCCACAGACGCCACAGCCAAGGACTTGTGTCGGCATTTGGCAGCGACCGTTGTTTGGTAGCGACCGTCAACAACGAACCTACCACCATAGATGGATGCACAGTGACGGAGCCATCAAGCCCGCACCGCACCGCACCGCACCCTCATCGTGAAGGTTGGCTGGCACTTTGGCCAGGTTGGAAGTTCCATCAGTAAGACTTCGAGGCCCGCCACTGCCCTGACGTCCGGTAGACAAAACGAAGGGTATCGCCGTTAGCTTGTGATTATCCCCGCAGAGCAGGCCCCCCCTTTCCCCCTCACACCCCTTCGCTGCATGCGGTGTTGATGGTGGCTTGCTTGCGGCATGCCACTCTGGACGCCAACAGCGTCGTGTCACCCACGGATTCCAACTTGGCTTGGCTTGACAGCCCCCTCATGGACGCAGCTAGTCGACCTCGCCCTCCACCACTGCATCAGTGCCTGACGTGCGGAGACGCCAGTGTCCTGGCAGGCAGAGGAATGCGCATGGCTCTGGACGACACACAGCCACGGGCGCATACACGAGTGAACCCCTCACGCTGGACGGCGCCGAGCAGACTTGATGCTGACGCCGCCCAGCCAGTGGTTGGCATCCCAGCATACAGCGTGAGGCGGCGGCCACTTGATCTGTGGAACGACCCAGGGAGTGCAACCCGCTCGCCTGCCTGTCCACAGCCACGTCACCGTACGCTCGCTCCCCGGGGGAGGAGTATGGGAGTCCAGTGATGAGAGGAGGGATGTAGTCGACCCGAGGCGGGGTGGTGTGCATCGATACACCAGATTTCGACTAGCACCTGTCCCCCAGCGTCTCATTTCTCACCTGCTTCCGCACCGAACAGAGAGATCCAAACGCACGCACCAGCCAACCGCAGGCGATGAGGCGTCGACCATCGAAGCCCGGATCTTCTGTGCCTCGGCCGAGTGCCACGTCTGACGGGGCTAAGGGGGAGGGAGACACAGCATGTCGCCGTGGTCACTTGACCCGGAGAAGCACACTCTCCCCCCCGCTCCGAGATGCCCTGTGCATACCCGCACCTCAGTTGCTCGCAAACTGTTGCCCAGGTGCTACACTTCGTAGACTCCCGCAAGAGCTGACTCATAGCTGCGTGTTGGGCTTGGGCCTTGATCCGGGAGCTCGGATACTTCGTGATATACGTTTGCGAGGCATGTACCATGCGCCGCTTATCGAAACCTTGTTGCGACGCCTGCTCGTAAACCTAGCTACTATTGATCAGCCCACGGGTTGGTGTTGTGAATAGACCATTGGTTTCGGTGGCACTCTATTACCACACAAAGGTCGTAGAAAGCCACTGGACATCCCGTAGTGTCCCTCACTGATCAGGACGGGTCCATTGGCGTTTGTGGTCGTCCGAAGCAAGCCCCGCAAAGCAAACTGTACCGCATGTCCGCCGAGGGATGCGACCACACATTGCCCGTCTCGCCGGTCTCGCCGGTACCGGGACATTGGAGTCTAGGACTACAACGCGAGGGCACATCAGCAAAGTGCCAATGCAGCGCCGGGCTGAACCTCGGGATATCTCGAGGCTCAATGAACATATTACCGTCCAAACAACCGCTCAATCCAATACGCCGACAAGGAGGCTGCCCAGCAGTCAGCCTCATCAGAGCCTCGTAACATGAATGAGAATTAGACTTTTTCTTTCGACATCTAAACACTCACCGCTACTCCCGATCTTGCATCGCCGATTTAACAGGGAGTGAGATCGTACACGCGGCGGGCCGGCCGGTACCCAGGCCGGTGGGTTAAGGAAGCGCAATGCAGGGGTGGTTTAGAAACGGGAAGTAGCCTTGCCGACGGGGCCTAGTAAGAAAGCGACTCTGCGCACGCTCGCCAGCCTTTGCATGCCCTATGCGTTACTAGCCAGCCACGACGACCTTGGGAGGGCCAGAGAACGACCTGAGTCAAGAGGCCGGAGCAGAAGCTGCGGCCATGAGCTTATGCGGGCGGGACGACTTTACTTGGCTCCCGAGAGCATATGCGCCAGGTGCTTGTCCCAGCTGCCCACAGATGACGACGATCGTGGTGCGGTGCATTGCATATGAGGCTGCCAGGAACATGGCCCACCGCCGTCGCGCGGTCACCGAAAGAATGCCCCCATTTCTCGATCCGATCATGTCCCCATCATTTGACAGTGGGATATCTGGCCCCAAGTAAGCAAGACCGGTGTGCGTGTCTTGGGTCCCGGTCGCGATCTGCTGCAGGGGCATTGCCTGAGCAGGAAATGGCAGCGTTTCCGAGGAGGAGGAAACACTCCCATTGGGCGCAGCCCGCTGCGTCCTCCCACGCGGGATGTCAATCCTTCTTGGTTACCGTGTCGATCGACCCGTCTCCTCGATTCGCTTTCGAGTCACCTGCCCTGGCAGAGCTGTGGTGCGACCCGGGCTCCAAAGACGCCGTCCGTCCCGGCGTCAGCCATCTCATCAGGTTGGGAGGCACTGAGTGGGCAAATCTGGTCGGGGATTCCAGACCGGCCGCAGGCACCGGCACCAGCATCCAACCACGAGCGTCCAGAGGAACGATGTCGAGTGTGCACGTGAGGAAAGAAAGGGCGGATGGATCGTGACCCGGTCGACAGGAACGTGTTACACTGACGTACGTGCACTTTCTTGGAATGGAAACCCGGCGATGGCAATTATTTAGCCACCTGGGAAACAACTAGGCTGCTCAGGCTGGCCATCAGCCTCATCTACGACCACGTGCACGCTGGCATTTCACAACTCCGATCTGCGTTGATCACATCTAGATGCAACGCGGGATGCCAACAGGAACGGTCGCCGCCGTCGCGGCCCAGCCAGCGCAAAGAAGGGCTGTTGTGCAGAATTTCAATGCCGCGGGATGCTGATGCGACAGGCCGTGAGACATGGGATGAGGCGCTCCAAGAACAAGGACGGCCATGGGCGGTCAGCCCCTAGTTGCCCGCCCACAACCCCACGGCTTCTGGTGACTTCGACAGCGGTACGCCGCCATTGATCGGCGCCTGGGGCTTCTGCTTCTCGCAAGCTCAGCACATGGTGCCGGAGATTGGGGGTGAGGAAATCAGAAGTCCAGGCCCTAAGCGAAGCTGACCAGCCTGGGGTGCGACAGGGCATCCGCCTTGGTTTTTGGCACTTTGATGAAACTAGGAGGACTTCTGCTGAAATAGGACTGTAATATCATCATCATTATTATTAAGCCAAGTGAGGCAGGATCAGGTTGGGTGAGCAGCACACCCGGCCAAGCAGATAGAAGCTGTAGTTTCGCAGGACAGGAACCTGTTGGCTTGCCATGACAGACGAAGCGTGTCTGGCGTCTGTGACTGCGTTGTCTCGCACGACATACAGAACCTTGAGAGCAGTCGTAGCACGAGTCGTCAACGGTACAGTGCCAGATTTTGCAGGAACGTCCCATCTCTCAGTGGGCCGATGATCGTACAGTGCCCGCATCTCCCTGGAGAATGCCCCGTAACACCGATGAGTTTCCATGGTTCTGGGGGCGGAGAACCGCTGTGAGAAGCCCTGGAGTGGGTTTGACAGCGCGTTGTGGGGGTGCACCTGGGGGCCCCCCGGGGCGACATCATAGTGGGACTCGAGCAGAAACTGCGGGCAGAGAGACCAGCTTAGGCCCCCGAGTGCTCGTCCAAGATGCCCGATCTTACACCAGGCCACCCGATGCGTGGCATTGGTCACTGAAACGCGGCTCAACGTCATTGACGGCTGAGTTCTGCATCGTGTTGCCTAGGGCTAGGCTTGTTCTGGACAAGGCTCTCCGCAAAAAAAGCTCCGGCCCTGTCAGCCCCAGGCCTCTTGGGAGACTCTGGAAAACTCTTGTGCTCGAGCGCTTGGCCGTGCTGGCTTGCGGAGGTCTCTCCGAGATTGCAGTGTGGTTTTGGGGGGCTGAAGGTTCTGATATTGGCAGGTGATTAGGCCACGAGACGCGCCATGGTCAGACTCGAACTGTCGGATGGTGCCATTGAAGAGCTGACAAGGAATCGGAGCCAACCTTACCGGTGGGCGTGCCTGAGCTTGTCCATGGCATCCGGAGCTGATGGAGCGGCGACAGCAAAGTTACCGCTCCCCCAGATGGGACGGCATGGTCTGGTTCAAACTTGACTTTGATGCCATGCCAATGAGCACGCCTCGACGCCACCGAGCTGTTGTGTGCCTTGTCCTAGACACGGAACAATCTCCAAACAGACCGCCTGACCGCCTCGATGGCGCCGCTTTCCGTCGTGTCTGACAGAGCTTCCACTGGGCTTCCACAGGTGCCGACTGCCTTGAAACGCCTGCAACCATCACGAACGGCGGGCCGGGGGCGCGATTGGCCGCGATGTTCGAGCTCGCCTAGGTCCCAAGGGCTTGGGGCCAAAGCGGCAAGGTTTACCGGTGATCAGTGGGTCCGGGCCTGCAGGTAGCGCAAGGTCCGCCCTCAGACCCATGCTTTCCGTCACACCGTCCCAGGCTTCGGGCCCCACCGATGCCCCCCTCCTCTGCGACCACGGAGGCCCGGCAGAATAGATTGCGACCGAAGAATTCGATCAGGAGCCAGGTCGAGAATGCCATGTTGTCGCGGGCCTCAGGCTGCTTTCAGCATCGGGAGTTTTGGATTGTCCCATGTCCTCCGAGGCAGTCTGGTCCCTGCTGGACGCGGGTGTTCCTGAACATGGGCGCAATGATCAGCGCCGTTGAGCTGGTGGTCCCTACCGGCTCGGAGATGAGGCAGGGGAGCACTGATAGCACGCTGGGCCCGAAGCAGTGCACAGCAAGTGTTCCAGTGCAGTAGTTTGGCGACGGCAGGCAGGCCCAAGGCAGTGGGTGAGAAGCGCAAGTGCCGCGCCATGTGGAGTGAGCACCGGGCGGATGAGACATTGCAGTGCGCTGGACCTTGTTGCTAAGATGAGGTTCCCTGCAAGACGTGGAGTCCGAGAAGCCCAGATCCAAGTGGCTCGCTCCCGCCATGCGAATGGATTGTGTGGAATGCTTGTGCCCGTGGGGATCGTCTGGGTTGGCCAGGTTGGCGGTTGGGCGGCTTGGCTGGGATTATACGTGCAGTGCTCAGAGATTTGTCCTTTCGTGCAGGGTTTGCTTGGCAGCCTGCGAGTGTCGTGACCATGACTATGCACTACTGCTGCTGCTGCTGCTACTGTCAGCCAGCGCAGCCAACGAGTGGGCAGCACACAGTCTCGTGCTGGGGTTGGACTGGGACTGCAACTGCCAAGGAGGGGTGGAGACAGAGGCGAATCCTTACATTATACATGGAGGCATATCTGAGTCTCGAATGAGTCGTGGATGGGCAGGCTCTGTGCCTGGAGCGGGAGGGGGAGAGCAGAGATGAGCCAACCAACGTGGTGATGGCACATCCGCAATCCGAGGGTTGTGGTGGTGGTGGTGTGTGTGCGTGCATGATATTCAAGCGTACCACATGCGGCAGGTTGCTGAAGCAGATGACATTGACTGACTCCAGCAAAAGGTGGTCGAAGTGCGCTGGATGATGGATCGTTGGTTGGTTGCTCGATATTGTAGATGGATCGAAATGTGCGAGCAATGCAAAAAGTCAATTCCTTCTGTCATCATCAGCCAGCCTATGGACGGCATATCGTGCACTGACAGTTTGGCGGGACCAGGCCGCCCCTGCCTGTTATCGACATGTTGACAGTACACAGGTACATGGGCGCAAAGCCACCTGCAAAAGGTGGGACGATCCTTAGGTAATCTGGGGAAGCTCTGGAGAGCCCAATTCGTCAATGGCAGTCTTAGCGAGAAGGAAAACAAAAGAACAGCCAGGCCCCCCGCGGTCGGAGCTTTGACACCATGTACCAAGAGTACCCAAGTACCGTTCACCCTTGCCCCAGTTGTCCAAAGTCAGACTGTCAATCAATCACTGTGCGAACTCGGCCGAGACTCTCGAAACCAAGTCCTCAATCACTCAAAACACCAACCACACCCACCGACTATTTCCAAGATAGCATCACCATTACGTCGCCGCATCAGCTGAGAACATCAGCCTGACTCTCTTCTGCAGCAGCGACTCCCCCCCCAAGAGATAAGAAGCAAAACCATAAAACCATAAAAGAAGAGGCAGATCTGAATGCATCTAGTCTGCTAGCTGCGTCTTGCAGGGGCGGGCCGGTGAGGTGAGTCGCAGCGATGCTCGCCAAATGAGGGATGGAAGGGATGGATGACAGGCCCAGAGAAGCGGAAATAAGGTTTATGTGCTGGACTCCACACACACAACACACACATTTGCAGCAAAAACAACAACGGTCTGTTACCACCGTACAAGGTGCAGTAATATGCAGCAGGCAAGAGAGGACCCCACCCACCATCACGACCCAGCCTGAATCATTCAGACAATGCTCGACCACCAATGCATTCGTCCCAGAGAAGCATCGAAAACATGAACGGGCAGCTAGCAGCTACCTAGGCAGCTGAACTCACCGCCCCACGACACATCCCCAACCGTCTTCAAACCACCCAAATCAAGGACGTGACATCAGACGAAAAGGGAGAACACACGATCCATGAGTTTCATCACAGCGACAAGCCAGCGGTATATGGATTGTGTACTATGATGGTGTGTACGCAAGTTCGAAACTCTATCATGCATCCCGCCCGCCCCACCGCAACACACCCGCCCTCGTGCAACCAAACCAACCAGCCAATCACTCTAATAAAAACAAGCAAAAGAGAAAAGATCACACAACTGATTCAGCCTCGCCGCCTCGTCATCATCATCTGCCCACAATGTCCCCAAATAAACAGCCCCCAAGAGAACGTACGTATCGTATGCACCCTTGACCCTGCCGGGTGAGGATGACCACACACAAATCGCCTATGTTGTCAGGCTCCCCCAAGACAAGGTCCCAAACCCGGTGTGTGGTATATCGATACGGTGATCGTCGAGAGAGACCCGACAAGGAACGGGCGAGGTCCCAACAGCCAGCCATATTGCTAAAAATTAACCAACCAACCCGAGCAGGATGAAATGAGGTCGTGCAAGCCAGAAACGGGGCTGAAGAACAGAACCAAAAAACCGTCCCGTCGCCCGGGGGGTGGTGGGGTGGTGGTGTTGTAGCGGGCTGATATGGCGGCCAGCACCCGCCAACCCAGCTGGTTTTAGTGCCTTCTGTGCTAAATATGCCCAACGACGGGACCCGAGATGGCGGCCCTGGTAGGATTCCGTTTCAGAAATTGGCTGTGCCGCGCCGCCGCCTCCTCCTCGGAAGGAGTCGTTTCGGTTTGTTGGCTGGGATATAATTATAATCACGACTTCGGCAGCAAAGTTTGGTGCGATCCTGGGGGCATGACACATGACCTCATAGGAGGTACGGTAGCACAGCAGCTTTTTCGTTCTTATTGTCGGGCTGTAGTACAAACATAGTACACGTGTGCACGAGATCGATGCACACACACAATTCTCATCGTCTGCGCCCCCCAGGCTGCTGTGCGGCACAGGCGAAAAAGGAAAAAAAAAAAAAAAAACACTTGCGCCCGACGATCGCATCATCCGACCGGCATCCCACGCAAGAGTGGGCCCGCGGACAATGGCATGCAGCCGACGGCCATGGGGGAGCCGAGAGGAGCCCGACGACATGGCCCGGAGCTTTCGTCCCCAGCGCGGTGGGGGTTGTGCTCAGGCGAACACCAAGACTTATGGCCGTCTGTCATGAATCGGCGCGCGAGACCACAGTACAAATCGACGCCCACGGGGGGGTGTCGGGGGTGGTGGTGGCGCAGGGTGGAGGCTGGCTGGCCGCGCAAAGAAAGGGCAGATGAGCCCCAGGGCCAGCCAAGTGACGGGATCGTCAAGCAAGAGAAAGGGAAAAAAAACCCAATACTCATCACCCGCACCAGGTTGACTCGACCCAGAACAAAGCTTGCCCGCCGCCCATCGCAACGCGCCGAGACGATAGATAATATCGCATCTGACAGTCGCAGAGCCCACCTACCTACCTCTCTATCTCCACCGCTGGCTGATCACGCACAAGCCTTGCATCTGACAATGGCTTCTTTTGCTTTTCTTTGGGCCTCACCACGTCGCAAGTGTCATGCCATGCAATGTAATGCCGTGTCGTATCAAATGCAAAAATCACCACAATAATAATAATAATAATAAAAAACTCACATGCCGCCGTTCCCGCTGTCTGCGACGTCCAAACTTACCGAAATCGCCCTACATACATGTATGTGTGTGGCGGGCCTAAGAAATATGTACCGGCCTAGTGTAAGCCGGCCGACTCGGGATCGTCGTCGTTGCGGCGGCGCACCACACCACCGGCCGCGCCGGGCACCGGCAGATCTTGGATGGTGGTGGTGGTTTACAGGTGGGCACGGGGGGCAGAATGCACATGCCGGCAAGAGCCGGCCGGCCGGCCGGCCTGCCGCTTGGATGTTTGGTTGGCCAGTGGGCCACCCTCTCTGGCCCAGCCGCCCGCCCCACTGCGCATGTGAATAGATCGACGGTTCTGTTCGTCCTTTGTTTGCAACGCCTCAACCCGTCCTTCCTGTTCTGCTTGTTACGGCATATGGTAGGCGACAAGGGCGAAGGGCACGGTCGCGCCTCTACTACTCTCCCGGGCGCCTCTGTGTGATACCATCGTATGACTTCCGGATCAT
Organism: Diaporthe aspalathi; assembly: GCA_001447215.1. Taxonomy (NCBI): domain Eukaryota; kingdom Fungi; phylum Ascomycota; class Sordariomycetes; order Diaporthales; family Diaporthaceae; genus Diaporthe; species Diaporthe aspalathi. Next base: position 48,838 of record LJJS01001703.1, read on the forward strand.
GCTATTTGTCCCCGACTGGAAGAACAGCGACTCTGTTCTTTCTTCTTGGGGGTATGGCGCGGGTTTTGGGCGAGGTCGGGCTAGGTTGATGACAAAGGAGGACTCGGGATGGTCAGAAACCCACACAGACAGCCCATCCCGCGTCGTACTGATTCAGGGCGTCGCTATCTGCTGGCAGAGGGTGGCCTTATCGGACACACCAGGCATGGTGGTTGACTTGCAGCCCGCCGTTCCCGGAGGTCCTTATCAACCCCGGTGATATATCATATTGATAATGGGCATTTCCCATGAGGAATAAACTCGCGGGCGGGTGCGCCGCAAATGACGGCGACCTCAGCACTGATCATGCAATAGTCCGCGCGAGTCGGTGTGTCGAAGATCTATCGTTACACGCACTACAGCTTGATGCAACCCACCGCGACCACCGGCGTCTCCACAACAAGAAGTCTATCACGCTGAACCTGCTCTTGGAGGAGGGGGGGGGAGAAGAATGTGCAGAACGGCGTGTCGATAGCTTCACGAGGCCCTTACGACATCTTGCTTCAGGCGGGCTCGGCGCGCAGAGTCGTGAACTAATACGCCACTGCATGTACCCCGAGAAATCAAGGAAGCGCTGCAAGGTATTATCTGACATGATGCCATTTGCAGATGCTGCACGCGTGGGAATGGCGTGACACAGAACATCAAGCCAAGGCAGCAGCGGCGTCATTTTGGCCACCAGACTGACTTTCAAGTCGCGCAGCATGTCAATCCTCAAATGGCGAAACCCAAGTGCCGTTGCTGCCGTCAAAATGCCCCATCTCGACATGACATGTCGAAAGGTCGAAGCCAGGCGGCCAAGCATCCCAGGGAGATGAGCCTCATTGAGCCGCGCCATCGTATTCGTCGGAAATTTTTCGACGGCGGCAGGAGGTGGATTCGTCTCGCTGGGCTGGCCGGGTGAGGAAGCTGTCAATGCGATGCCTACCGCTACTGTGTGCCTACACAGTGCCACGGCCTGCCGACGAAATCAATTAAGCGACGAAAATCACTGTCCCCACCTGGTGTAACAGTGATTGCGCAACGGACAGGGCTTCCCAGCAAGGAGCATGGGGGCCCGGGGTCAGGGAGCTCGGATCTCCTGGGGTGAAATGCTGAAGGATGGAAAACTGCTTTCCGAGCTCTAGCCAATAGGCACCGTTTCTGACCTGATCCCATTCGCCTGGAGGATGAGGCTCGGCGTGGATGTGGGCAGCCGGGTATGGACTAGGAGGCGGGAGGAACTGGGGGGCCATTAAATTAATGATCGTGAGGATTACGTGAGGACAAAGTCGTTTCAAGATCGGAGGACTGAAGAGGCTGAGCAGAGCTTGTGGCACGCAAGTTTGAAGCAGCGACTACGGAGGAGTTGTTTCTGTTTAGTCCCTGCTGGATGAGTGCATCCTTCAGTGTCAATTGGGAATCTCAAGTTCCCGACTAGGGTACCATCCTTGCAGCTGCATGTGTGGTGGTGGTGGTGCGAAAGCGAGGCATCATGGTCCTGATTGGTGGCGTGCCATATATCGTCGCAGAATGCTTCGCATCATGTTGAGAATGAGCTGTGGCAAAAGACAAGTTCAAGGTTCTGGAGTGTTGAGAGAAGCCGCATGCAAACCGCTCATCAGTGTGCTGCCACAGCAGAGCTCGAGGTGGAAGTAGCGAGAGTTGCTCCTAGTGCTGTACCGAGTATGGGGGAGCGCTGGTAAAACTGGGGACAACCGGCGAGTGTTGGAAAACGAGCCTCGCCAGACGCTCGAACGTTTGTATCGTGGTTTGCTTTCTACTCCCCACTTCCCCGCGTGACGACACCGTCGCCTGGGACGAGCTTGTAATCTGGAGATGACTGGGCCCATCTCCAGATTCCATCTCCAGATTCCATAGATCCCGGGGCACTAGTATACTCCAGCTGATGGGGGTGTCCTGCATCTCGGGCCACCTTATCGAGCACCTGCCCCCCCCCCCCGGCGGATGGGCGTAAGCACCGTCGTTGCTTTACGAGTAATGAAAATTGTCGAACGCGAATTGTACAGCGAAGGCAACCAGGCGGCAAGGTGTCCGGAGTTATCAATTGGCTGGGCGGGCGATGCTGGCACCAGTTGTGAAACAGAAACAAAGCAGGCATTAACGGCCGGACAGTGGCGGGACTCGGGAGATCATGGTGGCATCTGAGTAGCGACGCGAGACCAGGACACAACTGCCCTTTCTGGGAATTGCATGCAGTCCAACGTCTACAGCATCTCGAGGCAACCAAGACAAGGCCAGGGCAGGCCGCGTCAAGCCGGGGGCGAGACTGCAGTGCTTGCTGACCGGTGGCGAAGCGCTGATCTGGTTCGAGAGGAGGTAAGTAGCTATCTGATAAGGCGACGCCGTGCTGTGCCGGCTTGGGTGCGGTGGGTAGGTAGTCCTAAGCTTGCTCGGTCGCTGCTTTGAGCTGGGCGAGGTGGTGTGTGCATGCATTGCATGTCAATCCCCACCCGCTGCCGTGCAAGCCGGCCGGCCTTCGGATGGCGATCACACAGAGAACGCCGTGCGCCAGCCCAGCTCGTCCTGGGTTCATGTTCATCGAGGAGGCATGCACGGAACGTTACCGCCTCGGTGCAATGTCATGCTGGATGTGTGAGCCGGCGTGCCCAGGAAGGCAATGTTCCCTATAGACCAGAGGTACTAGGAGTCGGTATGGCCCGAGTCCGGAAGGCCTCAACAAATTGGAGGAGAAATCTGTTGTTGGAGCCGGTCTGCCGGTCGGGACTGCTGGGTTGGTGCAACAGTCTGTGCCTTGGTAGAATGTGGCCAACGCTTTGGTCGCCGGCGTACCCCGGCAGGCGTGGAACTTGGGAGAGGCGGCTCGTCAGGGAGCCAAGGACACCTGCCAGGCTAGACCAAGCAGTGTGCGCGAGCTCGTCCAATGCTACATAGTACGGTGCTGCCACGGTAGACAAGTGCAGCCGCGAGGAGCCCAGGTAGCGCACGGAGTCTGAGGAGTGCGGCGTACGGACTTGCAGAGAGAGCTCGCGCTTGTCGACAGGCCCTGCACATTTAGCGCTGGTGTGTGGGTGTTGGTTGTGGTTGTGGTTGTGGTTGTGGTTGTGGTTTGATGCGGTGGTTATCTTCGCTGGGCCTTGTCCGGTCCTGGACGACAGCTCCAAGAAAGATGGCCGCCCAGTGGGAGGATGCTACCGGATGTGGGTTAGCCAGCCTCGCCAGCTAGCTGGTCCAAACCCCCACCCTGGTGCTCTATTTGGGGACGAGCTGGAGATAAAATTGGCTGATGTGGTATGGGGATGGGGGGGGGGTTGGTTGGTGACCGCAGGCCGTGCACCGCGCCGCAATCCTACGGTGCTCCAACTCTTTCTTGTCTTGCCCTGGCAGAGCACAGAGCTGCCTAGCAGGTATTACTGATCCCAGCTGGCCGGGCTCGACAGGCCTGACCAGACCAGGTACGGGACGGCGTCGATAGAGATGGCGCGAGTCCGACCCCAGGCTGGGAGAGTGGCAGGTTGGCTTTGCAGGCTGGCATGTCGTCGATTTGAGGCTGAAGGCCGAGCAGCTGGAGGACATGAGACGTGAGGATGGGCAAGCACAGGAATCGTTGGAGGCTCTGAGGCGTGGCTTGGTGGAGAATACGTGAGTGGCCACGCCAGTCGTACTGTTTATGCAGCCTGCATGCACGAGAAAGATGTGTAGTATGTATCACAAAAAAAAAACCACCTGCTGCTGCTTTGCTCCTGTGGTGTGCCTTGTTGAGCTGTGCCGATGGGTGAAACAGGGTCTACGCATCGGTTGCCCTAGCCCGCCCCGCCCCAACATGAAGGCAGAGCCCGATGCCGACGCCGACGACGACGACAGAGGTCGGTTCCGCGAAAAGCATATTTACCGGAGTGGAATTGATTTTGTGTGTCTCGGTCTGGTTGGTTCGCGAGCACGCATGAGAGGGGGCGCCTGGGGGGCCTGGGGGTCCTGTAGCTGTGGCAGCTGTGGGTGGACTGGGGAAGGATGGATAGACGACAGCGCAGCAGCAGCAGGCGAGAGTGGGTGCGATGAGCTGTCGTCCGATGTGACAGAGAGCGCGTGGGACGATGGCCGAATGCGAGGTTATTTCCACCGCCTGCCGGGGGGTGAGGGCCAGGTTGTCGTTGTCGCGATGTATATGGCATGTACTGACTGTGCTCGCTGTAGTGTAGTGTACGTAAAAAGATGGACAAGGTATGAGATTTGGATCCTGGGCAGGAATTGAAGGAATTGGCGAATGACAGGAATCCGGGGGAGGTGGTTTCGTGGCGTGCTCCTGTGTCTGTGTCTGTTGTCTGTTGTCTGTTGTCTGTGCCTTGCCCTTGCGACTTTTGGCTGCGACTGTGCGAGCTGGGAGCTGGGAGCTGATTGGGAGACGGGCCAGCTCCAGCTCAGCTGTGGGGCGGGCAGTCCCGACCAGTGCCAGTGCCAGTGCCAGTGCCTGGGCAAGAGAGGAAAGAGGCCGGCCTGACAGAATGACGGATTGAAGCCTGGACCAAGGACCGTGGCTCGAGGCCTAAAAGACCAAGGAGCGAGGAGTGAGGATTGAAAGTTAATTTTAAAAGCAAAAGAAAAAAGCAAAGACCATCGACTGCTCTGTGAGACTGACGATGGCGACGTCATTTTCCACATTGGCAGGCTCGCGTAAACCGAGACTAGAGTAGGCGATTTTAAACAACAACCCTTTGTTAGACCACATAGGGTACGGACCTCGGACACACGGACACGGTATGGAGGCCTGGACAGTGGGCACACAAAAAAATGGATCGCGAGATAGCCTCGCTTGCCTCGCACACTAGACCAGAGGAGGAGAGACTCGGAGAGAGACAGCGAGAGAGTGAGAGAGTATGTAAGAGAGTGAGGTCAGACAGGCCCAGTGCCAACCCTGCCTGGCCCATGAGCCCAGAAGCCTGGGCCTCGTCCAGCTCAGTGCAAAAAAGATTTGTTTGGTTGTGGTGGAGAAGGCGAAGGGGTGGCAGATGGACACATGGATACCATACACGAGCCGTACAAGCTGTACAAGCCCATACAAGCCCGTAGGAGATGCGCACGTACGCGCGCACCAGAGGCAAGGTCCCCATTATTGACAAAGGGGAGGACACTTGCGTGATCTTCAACCAAGCGGTCAGCAACCAAGGCTGACGACACAGAGGGTCGATACCCTGATACTGTAGATACGCACACACACAAATACACCACACACACACACACACACACAAATGTGTTTTTGAAAAAACGTTGTATGAGCCAACGCGACTTGGGCTGTCCTGGCTATAGTGTAGGTGGGCGGCACTTGCACTGCTCGTCCTGCAACAAGTCAGTCCAGGCCGGCGCCAGTCAAGTCGACGAGTCGGGCCACTTCGAACCCACTCCAACACACCAACAAATAGGGCCCTTGAATCGTTCCCTATCTACAAAAGGTGGGTCGACAAATCTGGCCTGCCTCAAGTGCTGCGGCCTCTGGTGGGTACTCTCTGAGCATTCCGCCAGTCTCCCGGAAAAGCAGCAGCCACGGCCCCGTCTCGATCATCGCCCGTCCCGAGGGCTGTCGCTGTCACTGTTACTGCCTGATGGAGAAAGGAGGCCCAGATAGAGTTTTCGCTTGGAAAATCTCAACGGTACCCTCTCCCAAGCCCTCCATGGGTCAACCGATTCTCGGTTGCGTGTCTGATTCATCGCCGGATGACCCAACAACAGCCCATGGCACCGACGAGGCCGGACCGTGTAGAGAGAGTCTGCAGGGCCGGGGCAGGGCCGGGCAGGGCAGCAGAGTGTAGGGGAAACAACGGAAGCAGAAGGTGCAGCCGAGCAGGTTGTGGTCAGCCAGTCAGCCAGTCAGTCAATTCCATCACTGATTGAGCGAAGATAGAAAGATATCTCATATCAACCTGTGTGTGTGTGTGTGTGTGTGCGCGTGTGTCGAGGTTAATCTCCTGTGGTCGTACCATACCTAAGATGCAACATATCGTTGGAGGCC